>JAEQBH010009185.1:0-99060 GCA_016808115.1 Tetrastigma voinierianum
GATCGGGAGATCACCCAGGACCGGGTGTACCCAAGCTCTCGTGTATCAAATCTCCCTAGATTTTCCGTTCTCACAAGCTTCTACGTATGGTGCCAATACAGTCTCCTGAATCTTTAGCCAAAGGACCGTAAGATTTAACATCAGATGGCTCGAACTGCAGAAACAAACAAAAGAAGCGAATGCCGCTGTCCGTCCCTCCCAATCTATAAATAGCTTTTGTAGGTGATTTATAGCTAATTAACATAAATATATTCCTAATTATAATTTGTTCGACCATTTGGTGTGATTCTTTCTCTTTACGAGGGAGAAAGGGATCCACACCTTCGTGGAGAGGACTTACTTCCTTCCCATAAAGGTAGGGGAAGGTGGCTCTCATTTCGAAGGATGACTGATCTTATAAAAACCGCTTCCCCGAACGGCTAACATAGAATGCCTCCTATTCCGCTTCTGAGAGGCGGGCAAGTGATTGGATTCTTCGGGAGAACATATGTTTACATCACACATGGAGAGTTTGCTGGCACTCGCTCTGCAAAGTCACCAACCGGAAAGGAGGGCATCCGTAAAAAGAAGAGACATCCGTGCACTCGGGCGCATCAAAGAAGGAGGCACATGCCCGGACAAGAGAGGCCCCCGGGCACCCATTCGAGAGGGTCGTCAGAGTTCCAGCTCTAACATACCCATCAGTCCTTCCTCCTCGGTCGCCGGCTTTCAGTGGTCTGTCCCGCCAGTCTCGGGCCTGGGGGTCAACCGACAAGGCGCCAGTGGGGACCGGTGCTCGAGTCCATGGCGCCCACATGTATGAGCGTTGTTACAGAACAAAAATCTAAGCCTCAGCTAAGCTCTCATTTGATTCTTACTCCTTCAACCCCAAAGAGCCAAAGTGAGTTGAAGTTGTTCACATAAAGAAAAACTGAGAGAGAAGTTAAGTTCCATATATATGGAGGATTCTCCAAAGGAAAATATTGCCACGATCCAGACCTCCAAAATGCCAAAGCGATCGAACTCCAACAAAGAAAAAAGTAAAGAACATTTTGAAGGTAGCACATATTGAAGAAACCCAACTAAAATGCGACAATTTAATAATAATGTAGCTAGAAATGAGGCAGATCACGCTTTTGGAATTAAAATTTGATTGTTGGAACATTTAGGCCCCGCTTAGTTCACGAAAATTTTTAACTATATCCAAAATTCAGAATATGAAAATTTTCAATGATTCTTAGAATTGTCTGCTAGTTTTCATTTTTCTAAAACACGTTTCTATACTTTGAATTTGGTTGAAAATGTAAATAATAAGGAAAATCCTGTAAACCATAGTTACTTTTAAAAAGTGAAGTTAATGAAAAATACTTAAAATGTGTTTAAAAATGTGTTACTATTCACAAATCCCTGTTTCGTGAGCCTAGTTTATATAAAGAAAAATCGAAGTGGAAGACGAAAGGAGAAGAAAAGAAGAAAATGTACCCACAATCCCATGATGTGTTTTCTGCTTGTATCCCACCCATCAATCTTCAGGGGTTTTCGACTTTAATTCTAAAACAAAGCGAAAACAACACAAAAATGTGTTTTCTCTCTCGATTCATATATAAAATGTTGAAAATAGTGAATTCATTTTCTTTGTTTTCAAATTTTGTTTTTATCCTGTAATTTTAATGAAACGTGTTTTCCTTTGTTTAAAAAAGTTTGAATAGAGAAAACACGTAAAATTTTCACCCACTTAAACAGTATTCAGAAATTTGCATTGAGCTTAGTAAACTAAGGTTGCTTGCTTTTTGACTTATCGCAATAAAATTGAACAGCTTTATTATTAAGCTATATGTTTTTTAAATTTTCACGATCTACTATTTCAAATCTTTTTTAAAAGTTCTCGAATAAAAAGCCATGAAAATAATTTTCAATCAAATGTGTTAAAAACTTCATCATTATCTAACAAAGAGAAAGGGTAACAACACTACCAGGCCAGAGATAATAATCTGATGGTTCGACTGCATCCTTCAATCCAATCTTCTCATCTAATATTTGCTTTTAATTTCAAACTGTCTTTATTTAAAATTTAAACCTTATCCTGTTTTTATTATGAAAATTCTCAAACCATCCCTATTTTGTAGTATTTTGATTTATTTTTTTTTTTGTTTATTTTTATATTTACCTTTTATTTTATTATATTTTAAATAAATATATTTCTGCAACAAAAACATTATGAATTTTATAATTATTTTTATTAAAAACATCTTTATAACTATTATTATTATTTATATTAATATATAAAATGAAAACAATGTGTTATTAAATATAATCGAAAGTAAGATGAGAGTAATAATCTCCCACCTCGCCGTAAACTAATCCTTCAACATATAAGAAAACAACTCAAACTACAAAAACTTGATTGATAGCCATGAATCAACTCATCTTATTAAGATTCGGGTCGGATCATAATCCAAATAATCCGTCACATTATCATCCATACCATTACCCATAATGTTATTAAAAAAACAAATAACTCGAATGCTAATGCAAGCTTTTAAAGTACAATTCTGAATATTATTATTTCAAAATATATTCAGTGATTAAAGTAAAAAACAAACACCACCGTTGTTATAAGTTCCAAAATTTTCTAAAGCAGTGTTTGTTTCCTAAAATTGTTTATAAATAAAACTGAAAGTGACACCAAAATGTATAGAAAAGTAAGAACCAATACAAAGTGGCCTTCATTTTTGCCATTTATGCACTAAAAGAAAGATTAAGAACTATTTATATATTTCCCGTTTGTGAATTAATAAATGTTTCTTTCAGATATCAGAAATATATAAAATGATTAAAATACACATAAGATTGTTAATTTAACCGGATCCTCTCCCTATTTAGAGCTCGTGTTTCAAACCAACCTCCTGAGCCGTCATTCAATATTGGGAATAGTGAGGCAATGAGTATGGGGAGGAGAAAATAATGCCATCAATCAGTTTGTCTGTTTCATAAAAAAACACCAATTAATGTTTATTTATTTTCACAAACATCCCACAACATCTAGTTTGTATTTTGAAAGATCAACTGGCACTGTATGTTGTGAGAACCATTTTCTTCACATATGATCTTAAAACAGTTCAACATTCCCTGCAATTTCATCAATGTTCTTAAAATAAAAACACTGGGAAAATATGCTAGTTTCACATCATAACTATTAGAATTGACTCATTCCAAGATAAACATTGTTAACAAGAAACCTCTGCTCCTACAAGATATATATAATGACTGGTACCAAAACACATTTGAGATCAAATATAGATAGCAGAATCTAAAAGAATACAAGCCAACCACACTAACCTATAATAGGAATCATCAATACTGTCACTCTTCCCCTTTCCCTTGTACACACTCTGAATATGTTGAAAATTTATGCAAAACTGAATCCAAGTGCACACTGAAGTGGTCAGAGTGATGAAAACTAAGTTATGATTTATTATCAATATAATATATAATGGCCTTCTTTAATTTACTTAAAGAAAAAATATGAGATATAGTTTTTTCACTCTTTCCAAGTGATACTATAGAGGTAGAAAGCTCCAGAGAGATTAAAAATTCCTATCTTTTAGGGTCTCTGATCAAATTGTATTTGAAGACTGAGTTAAAAAATACACACCACCAAATAGAAATTGAACTCACATGAAAGAAGTTAGGGCATAAAAGTCCCTTTCCAAATAATTTTTTTTTTTAATTCATTCCTATACTAATTTACTTCATCGTAAATAGCTATTCCATCCGATCATTTAAACCCCGCTAATTAGGGTAATAGAAATAAGCTTCCTACCATTTTAAGTTAGTTCATTCGATGTTCAATCCTTGTTCGCTTTAGCAGCCCTTACTGAGTTTACATTTTGTTACTTTTGTTGACTGATTTATCTCGTGTCATGTGGTTTAGTCTCTGAACAAAAAGTCGTCGAGTTTTTTCTCATTTTGTTAGTTTCTTTACATGAAAAATGCAAACTAATTTCATGTCTATGTTCAAAACATTGAGGAGTGATAATGCCAAAGAATATTTGGTTTAACCTTGAGTCCTTCATGTTACAAAGATGAGATTCTTCATTAATCTCTTATGTTGATACACCCTCAGAATGGGGTAGCTGAGAGAAAGAATAGACATATTTTTGAACTGCTCACAGCCCTATAAGCAAGGTTCCAAAAATGCATGTTCTAAACACTTTAAATATGTCTTCACCATTTATTTGATTTATAGATGTCATCATTTAATTGAGCTTTTTACTCCCTTTACCAACACTAATTGAAAGCTTCAAAATAAATGGTTATATTCCTTTATTGATCCTAAGGTATTTGAAAATGTACATTCTGATCCGGAAGTCCTTAAAGTGTATCTTTGCAGGATATTCTCGTGTTCAAAAAGGGTATAGGTGTTATTGTCCCACTCTTTAACGTTACTTTGTGTCTACTGATGTCGCATTCTTTGAAACTACCCCGTTTTCCCTTTCGTCTACTGTTAATAGTCAAGGGGAGTATGATGATTTATTAGTCTATACTATTTCACCATCCCTATTATTTCAAATTCTACTCTATCTTCACCGCTTTCCAGCTCATTCCTTCGTTAAACCTCCCATTACTCGTGCATATTCTCACAACAAACCCTTGCAGTAGTCTCAATCCAACACCGACCGCTTCGTCATTATCCAACCCAGAATGATGATTTTCCAATCAAGCTCGTAGCGAACTGCCAATACGCACACCCAATCTCTTCGCTGTTTCCGTAACCATTTGTACTTCCTCTGTTCCTTTTATTGCATCCCCGATTCTATCTTCTTGTAACAATTTGTCGGCGAGGCTTATCTACCTTGTAGTTGAAAAGCAAGTATATGAAGCAAATGCAGCCTTGGTAATATAATGCTTGGCACACGGGACTCGATTCCTACCACTCAAAGGCGCTACTCTACTGTCATAGTGTTTGGTGCAAGAAAGTTTAACTCTGATGGCAGGTTGTTTGATTGAAGACCCAATAAAGCAGATGAGACTAGTTAACACATACAATTCATTTAATGATTACAAGGATAGGGATTCATTGTTCAGTCCCCAATCGTACAAACTGGTAATAAAGACCAAAATACATATACAAATTTAAGGACGTTATTACCATGGACTATTATCTAATCCCCAGCAACGTTTCAAAAACTCTTGTTTTTGGAGACCAAATGATGTATATGTGAAAATATGGTCAAGGGAGAAATGTGGTAAATATCAAAACTGAATCAAACAAAAGTAAAACGATACTAAAAATCAAAATGAAAAGTATTACCAACACTCAACCCCTTCCAGTGCACGGGTCATACAGCACAAAGTGACTCTCAGAGTCCGATATCGCACTCCACGAGGATTGGAGGTTCCATCTAATTGGAATTTGATCACCCCGATTACAAGGGCTCTTCACTATTTAGGTGACCAAGATGTTGATCAAAATCAATTTAATGAAACAAAAACTTGATTTGAAAATCAACTTGGGCACCTACCAAATAAACAATCTACTTAATTCTAAAAGTAGTATGAAGAGAGTCACTGTGGATGGGGGATACCTGCTTTGTTAAACAGTTTGCATTTCCTTTGAAAGTGCAACATTTGTGAGTTGAATGCTGGATTTGTCCAAGAGCAATGTAGTATAGCTTGAATTTCTCCTGACACACCATACACATTTCTACTAGGTTAGAGATCCATATTCCTTTCTAAGACAAATGGGTCTAACAATATTTGTAAATTTGGGCACCTTTCAAGATTTGATTGTTTTTTCTTTCAATACTTCACAACTATTTCTAGACTGAAGAATTCTTGTTCTACAGACAGGATAATGCAAGCCTTCTAATGTGAATTTGCATTCATCCTCTCAAATCTAATAAAATTTTCTTATTTCTGATTAGATCTTTTTTTGTTAATAATTTTGATTCAAGATCCTTCACTTTACTTTTATGAGAAAACCCCTGATTCAACTAAATTCACGATAACATCATCTTAATTCTAATCCCTGCCAACAAGAGCAAAATTAAAGGACCATCAAAGTAATTCTTCAGAGTTCATTAGTTCCAAGATATTAGTCTGAAGATACCCCCTAAGTTACGCTTTTACTCCTCGTGGTGAATCTCCATCTCTGTGGCCACCTTCTGGAGGCCTTCCCCCCCGAAATCGTGAGCAGACACAGCCTTTGGGGTATAAGCTTACTTAATATTCCTAAACAATCTATTATATTAATCACATCAATTATAAAATTCAGCCTTTCAAACCCACAAAATAACCTAAAACTGCAACTGAAATTGTTCAAGACTGAATCCCTAAACCTCAGAGGGAAGCGCATTGTCTCCATTACTGGATTTCAATCATCACAATCAAACAAAAAGTAAGAAATTGAAGGAAAAGAAATCAAGAGAAAGAAGAGAAAGTCCCGCATTTGAGCTGCTTAACCTTCACCTCAACAAGCAAATAAATTGAATATCCAGTAAGACCGTAAATCTCTTCATAAATAAAAATCAAGCCGAAAACTATTCTTAAGATCTTTGAAAAATAAAAATCACACCAGAAAGGTAAAAACCAAGAAAAATGAGCGCTTTAGAGAGAGAAAACCCATGAGAGAGAGAAAATCTGGCAGACATTTTTAGCTTCAATCTTTGTCTCGAACCTCGTGAAAATCTAATCTCTATTATACAACAATCGAAATATCTTCTTCAATAGAAAACAAAAAATCGCTCTAAAACCCGCTCTCAAATCTAAAAAATCAAAATCTACAGAAAAAAAGTTGGAAAATGGGCAGTCTAGAGAGAGAAAACCCCATGAGAGAGGCTCTCCACCCTCCCGCCCCGCCTTTACCAAAACGAAAGTATATATATTGGCCCTGTTAAACGTTTCGAATTAGGTCAAAAACCTCGTCTTCGCCTGCCAAGTTGTCGCAACGCTTCCGGTCGCGTAGACACAGGTCGTCGCGACACCAACTTTTCTTCATCGCCACACACACACCGCCTGGTCAGCGACACACCGTTTCTCTGTCAGCGACAAAGATCATGTCGCTGACTCAATTTTCTCGACAAAGAATCGGTTTTTTCTTTCTCTAATCCTGTTCGGGCCATAACTTTCATTTTAACTCTGATTTGGGCGTAGAAAATTGAAGGAAAGCTCTTGAATGTAGAGAATGCGTATTACGAGGGAATTTGAACCATTTGATGTTCCGTATGGTACAGAAAAATTAATCTTCCCAGTAGCGTTGTTGCAAACCCCGCTGACTCTTCTTTGGAAATATATCGCCATTTCTTGCCAAATCACTTGCTTTTCATCAATAATCCTACAAAACCAACTTTTCTTTTTTTCTAGAGGAAATTTTATGAGTTTTACTTGAATATGGATATTAAATGGACAAAATAGTATGTGAAATGAACTCAAACATAGATGAGTTTTGCAGACTCATAAACACCCCAACTTCAAGTTTTGCTCGGTCCCTCAAGCAAAGAAAAGAAGTCGTCATTCCTGCCAATGGAAGAGAAGAGTTCATTTCACCCTTTTATTTGGCAACTAAAGCCGAGTAATCAAGCTTTGCAAGGGGTATGCGTATGTGTCTCAAGAATCACCCTTACAAGGAATATCATAGAAAATATGATCAAGATAATTTATTCATTTTAATATGAATTAATTTCATAATAGACAACTTAGATCATGGTTCTCAATACTAGTGTGTGTGTGTGTGTGTGGTCTTCCCCTTATCCAAAACACAATTGGGTGTTCAGATGAGTTTATGAGAGAATTGAGATAAGTATGTGGATCTCCTAAGATAATTTATTTAGGTTCCATAGGCTGTTGTTCTTATCACTCTCCACTAATGTAGGCACACACAACTTCAGATCAAGTAGGTTCTATAAGCTTGTAATGTAAGCTTCCTGGGTAAGGGTAGGTCACAGTAGTCATTTTAGGCTAAAACTTACCCAAACATACATATTATTTTTCTCGTATTACGCCTCCTACTCCATCCCGATTCTTACCATCAGCATAGTGACACCTCCTCAAACACCCTAAAAAAAACTGCTTAGGTGCATCTCCATACTCCTACTATATCACTTTTCTCTCGCACAATCTTGCATTCTTTCAACAAACACCAAGAAGCCTTTCTTAAGATGCATATGTTATTAGAGTAGTGCAATGTCAAAACCCCCTTAAGTCTACCAACCCTTAGCGAAGCTTCTTTTTTAAATCAATAGTTCCCAAACCAATCAAGCCTTTAGGGTATTAGGTGTCGACACCCCTTAGGATTTACTTTGCTCTAGTAAGGAAGGCTACGAGCGACTCACTCTTCCTTGACTTTTCATTGCATTTTTGCTTCTTTACACTTGATATATATATATATATATATATATATATATATATATATAATTTTTTTTTTTTTTTTGACAACTTCTTTTTTACTTTCAACTTAACTCATTTCAATTAATTTGGAGTTATTTTTCCTATGGAAAATAACTCTAACTTGCTCTTCACCACATTTCACTATGTTCAAATCCTCATGTTATGGGTGAGTTTGGTTCTTTATCGAGGATAGCGGTGTATAGGAAGGTTATCGGGCTTCAAACTGCCTCTTTTTATAAACAGAATTTTGGCTCTTAAGGCTCAAGACATCTGATACTAGAGGAATATGCATATGCATTATTAATAAAGGTTAGCCTTCGAAGGCACAAATCTTCCCCTAATGATGGCCTATATCATTTCTCAATTGTTGTGTTGCCTATGATTTCGCCTTAAGCGATAATGAACAAGTTCTAGAGCTTATGGAGATCAAAGATAGATGGATTCTCAAAAACCTTCTCTAACCCAAGCAAAAACTTCTTTTCAAGGGTACTTAGTGACCAATTGCATGGATTTTGAGAAACCAGTGACTAAATAACCTATTAGAAAAATAACTCATTAAGCATTAAGTCCTATTATCTCTAATATTGTCCATATGCCAGTGGTTCATTTTATGGTCCTATTGACATCACAACAACTCCAAGCAAAACTCAATTAACTCAATAAATTCTAACTAAAAAAAAATATACCAAACTAAGATGTAAGTTAGGAAGCATCAAACAAAGTCAATATCCAAAAAAAAAGCACCAGAAAATTTTATCCTCAAAGTTGTCATTTGCAACATGTGGGGTGTGACATGGATAAAACTAACAAAAATAACACCCCAAATCCTTGAGATTTGAATGACAACTAAATGTCTAGCAATGAGCAAAAAAGGAATAATAAAGTAAAAGATTAATAAAGAGAGTCAGAAAGTGAACTCCCTTGTAGTCTCGCCACTTTGAATAGGAACTTGATGATTTTCGCACATCGACATCGTGTACTACCCCTTAATATACTCTCTTTTGCTTCTTTGGAGCCATATGAAAGTGGTTTTGTATTTTTCAAACACTGGGTGTGCACCAACTTCCTTTACTCAAATGAGTGAGTTTTGATTCTTCAAACCTCAATACATAAATCACTCCACAATCAACAATGATCCACAAAGAACCCAAAACAAACAATCCAAGCACAAAATTTTCTTCCATTGTAACTCCTTCTTTGATGTTGGAACGAGTGGATGGTGCACCGGGGTTCAACAAAGGTTGTGGTTTGTATGGGCTTCAAGTCAAGATGATGGAGATGGATTGGGGAGGAAATGTGTGATTTAGGATTTGAGGGATGGGAGAAGAATTTCAAAGGGTTAGAAGTTATATGGTTGAGAAAGAGTATGGCAAGATAAAGTATAAAGTAGGAAGAAGAAAAATGGGTTTTAAAGTGGTTAAAAAGCTCTGTTTTCGTGATCAAGGTGTCGGTCAACATTGTCAATTCTCTCGGGGCTTCTAACTCCCCCCTGCTTTTATCCAACTCGTTATACTCATATCTCCTTCATTTTAGCTCGGAATTGGATGTAAGGACTCGCGTTGGAAAGCCTCTTTCAATGTAGAATGTGCTCTTATGGGCTGAGGCGGTGAACCAGAGTTTGGAGCCTCAATCAATACAGAAAAATCAGAATGTTCAATGCTGTCCAGTGTGATGATTTCTGACCCTTAGGTTCCTCTGCTTGTCTCTTGCCCATATCACTTGCTATCCTTCAAAAGTCCTTCATGCTTATATTCTCTCAAAATTCCAATAGCAACCCTTAATGCTTTCTATTCATGCTTAAACTCAATCTCTTGTCTTCACCTCCTAAAGCATTTATCATGAAGTCCGCCAACTTATATATTTCCTACCAATTTGGTTCTTTCATCTCAAAAAACCTGAAATTCGATGAACATCTCTTCCACTCCATTTTTTTTTTCACACTTCAAGCACTATAATTACATCAACCACTTTCCAACTTCTTGCCTTCGCTCTTGCAAACTAGTCATGACAACATGTTGAGCTTCAAACTTATCTTATTCTGAAAACACTAACAACAAAGTTAAAACATTGCTGGAATTTTCATCCCAACAGTAAAAAAAAAAAAAACAGCAACAAATAAAATAACTAAAAAATAGAAAAAGAAAAGAGAATGGATAGAATCCTTATTACTTAGCTTAGGTTGCCTCCCAAGAAGTCGTCGCTCCCGCTTTTTAGAGTCCAGCTAGACTCATTGGAAAAGTGCTAGTGCTTCCATTTGACCAATCATTCATCTTGGAAAGCACTTCCTCTTCATAGCCATTCAGCTCAAGGATGTTTTCTTTCAGACTTTGAAGAGGGGAAAGAAACTCAAAATCCCCTTTAATTATGGCTGGTGGTTCAGCTAATTTCTTTCAAAACAACCCCCTATGTGTAAAGTAGATGTAAACACATTTATGCTTAAGGGACTGCTTCAAACATTGTGCCCTTGATGAAGCAAGCTGCAGAATTTTCGCACATGGCTCTTCGCTCCATCAAAGGTAAGGGCTGGGTGGTATGAACTCGTCTCTCTCTCTCCTCACCTGCAAGCAAGGTGTGAGTCTCTCATTGATGTCAATCCATGCTTGGCTTGAGGAAAGAAGTGGTCTTCTTAGTATATGAGAATTTTGTAAATCCCCTTCAATGCCCCAAGTCACAAAATCCATGGGGAAGGTAAATGTGTCAATCTTCACTAAAATGTTTTCAATAGCCATTACTTGACTTACTTCTTCAAATTTCAGTTTATCCAATAATGACTCTTCATCATCTAAGTTGTTTAAAGATGTTCGCTCTCAATTTCCAGCTCATTTTCACCTTCTTCCACAGATTTCAGGATAGGAAATTTCTGCACATTGCTCAAGGGAGTATCAATGCATTCATTGGGATTTGACAAAGTGTTACTAGGAGAGGTCCTAGAGAATTTTTCCTTGAATGCTTGGACCAAGTGTCCTATTTGAGCTTCTACGTTTTTCAATCTGGAAGACTCACTGCCGATCAGAAGGCACTCCAAATCGAAATTTATGCTCATGAAGATTAATCATCTTCTTTGTTCTCTTCCATATAGATAAAATCTGCTCCTTAACAGGGAGACAACTCTTTCTTCCTCTTGAAATGTGGGATTTGAACTCCTATAAGGTACACTTTGTTCCATGAGTTAGTCATTATGAATTCTTTGGTCCAATTTATGAAGAAGTAGTTCAAGCTTGGCTTCTATGGAGGCAAATCTATCTTCTATTGAATGTTCCTCCATAAGTACTAACAAATAAGAAGAAAAACAAAAGAAAATAAAGTACAAAATACTAATAAAAAAAATTAACTAAGAAACAAATCACAACCAAAAAGATAAAATAAAAATAAAAATTGCCTAAATTAGCAAATTACCCGTTCTTCAAAATGTCAACTTCCAATGAGAGAAGTGAACCGCGCCAATCCGCAACGGCGCCAAAAACTCATACGTATCTCGTGTTAACACATACAAATTTACGACGTTATTACCAAGGACTATTGTCTAGTCCCCGGCAACGGTGCCAAAAACTTGTAAAGAAGACCAAAATACATATACAAATTTATGACGTTATTACCAAGGACTATTATCTAATCCCCGGCAACGGCGCCAAAAACTTGTTGGGAGACCAAATGATGTATATGTGAAAATATGGTCAAGGGAGCAATGTGGTAAATACCAAAATCAATTGAAACAAAAGTAAGTATACTAAAAATTGAAATGAAAAGTATTACCAACACTCAACCCCTTTCCGCAAGTGCATGGGTCATACAAGTAATAAAGTGGACTCTAGGAGTCCGGATATCATACCCACGAGGATTGGAGGTTCTCTCTAATTGGAATTTGATCACCCCGATTACAAGGGCTCTTCACTATTTAGGCGACCAAGTAGGATGTCGAATAAAATCAATTTAATTGAAACAAAAACTGATTTAAAACTAATCCCAAAAATCTGAACAAATAAACAACTACTTAATTCTAAAAAGGTATGAAGAGAGTCACTAGATGGGGATAATTGTTTACAAACAGTTTGCATTTCCTTGAAAGTGCAAATATTTTGTGAGTCACCGCCGGATTTGTCCAAGAGCAATGTAGTATAGCTTGATTTCTCCATACACCATTCATTTCACTAGTTAGAGATCCATATTCCTTTTCAAGACAAATGGCCCAAATAGCTACTGTAAAATTTGGCACTCTTTTAAGATTTGATTGCTTTTCTTTTCAATACTTCACAACCACATTTCAGGATCAAGAATTCTTGCTCCCATAGACAGGATAATGCAAGCCTTCTCCAATGTAATTGGTATCTCGTCCTTCAAATCTAATAAAATTTTCTATCTCCTTGATTAGATCTTTGCTAACACGGGATCAAGATCCTTTCATCAGACTAAGGAGAAACCACTGATCAACTAAATTGATACATCATCTAATTAATCCTCACACCATGAGTAAATTAGTGATCTATCAAAGTAATTTTTCAGAGTTCATTAGTTCCAAGATATTAGTCTAGCATACCCTAAGTTATCGCCTTTACTCGTGAATCTCCATCTCTGTCACTCGTAGGGCTCGGGAAATCGTGAGCAAAATACAAAATTTCTTTTGTGGGTATAAGCTATCAATATTCCTCGAACAATTCATTATATGAACTATACCAATTATATAAATTCAGTCTTCAAACCCACAAAATAACCGAAAAACTTCAGCAAATCTGAATGTTCAACAATTAACCCCAACCCTGTAGGTGTTTAATGGCCCACATCGATTTCAATCATCACTAATCAAACAAAAAGTAAGAAAATGAAGAAAGAAATCAAGAGAAAGAAGAGAAAACCCAGATTTGAGCTTAAATCTTCACCTCAACAGTAAATAAATTTGAATATCTCAGCATGTTGACCAAAATCTCTTCAATAGGAAACAAAATCGCTTTTAAACCGCTTCTCAAATCTGAAAATCAAATTTATAGAAAAATGGAAAATGGGCAGTTTAGAGAGAGAAACCCCATGAGAGAGGCTCTCCAATCTTCCCGTCGCCTCTTTACCTAAAAAAACGAGTAGGATATGGAGATGGTCCAGGGTGAAATGGCTGGAAATAGGTCGTACCACCTTTCGGCCTTTTTCAAGTTCGTCGCGCTTCGCCATGTGACACAGGTCTTCTGTCGCGACACCATTTCCTGTCGCGACACCAACTTTCTGTCGCGACACCAGCTTCTGTCGCGACACCAACTTTCTGTCGCGACATCCTCGCCTTTTGTCAGACAAAGATTTCATGTCGCGACTAATTTTCTCGGATAAAGAATCGGTTTTTCTTCTTCTCTAACTGTTTGGGCCATAACTTCTTCATTTTAACCGGATTTGGGGCTGTGAGTGCTTGGAAAGCTCTTTGAATGTAGAATGCAGACATGAGTAATTTCCAAACCATTTGATGTTCCAGATGAACAGAAAATTAATCTTCCCAGTATGCGCACAGAAACTCTCGTTGACTTTCTTTGAAATATATTGCTCATTTCTTGCCAAATCACTTTTGTTTTTCATCAATAATCCTACAAACCAAGTTTAGGGAGGAAATTTATGGAGTTTACTTGAATATGGATATTAAATGCACAAAATAGCATGTGAAATGAACTCAAAACATAGATGAGTTTTGCACTCATCACCCATCTTGTTGCTAAGGGTTATGCTCAAACTTATGGAGTTCATTATTCTTATACATATTCTCCTGTAGCAAAGCTGACATGTGTCCATTTGAGTTATCTCCTCGGGCCGCTTTTATGATTGGGACTTGTATCAGCTTGATATCAGGTTCCTTTCTACACGGAGATCTTTAGAAGAAGTTTTTACATGGAGCAACCTTGGGGCTTCGTTGCTCAAGGAGATAGTGGAGTGGTGTCGCTCTTCTGAAATCTGTATGGTTTGAAACATAGTCCCCTGCGGTTTAGTTTTGGCAAATTCATCGTAGTTGAGGTATTTAAGTATCTAAAAGAGTAAGTCTGACCACTCTGTCTTCTATAAAATCTCCAGTTCTGGTATTATTCTACCGGTAGTGTATGTAGATGATATTGTCATCACTGAGAAAGGACTCAAAGGTAATTATCGCTTAAACTTTATTCACAACAAGGTTTCACACAAAAGGATTTAGAATGTTGAAGTATTTCGTGTCAGTCATGAGAAGTAGAGAATTATATTATTCAAACGGAAATATGTACTGATATGTTATCCGAGACAGGTAATCGGGTGCCAAATCATGTAGTATTCTGCCCTTAATGGCTAACTCACTATGAAGGAGAACTATTTGAAGACCCTAAGAGGTAGATAAGACTAGTTGGAAATTGAATTATGTTACAGTATCTCGCTCGGATATTGCTTATTCAATTAGTGTCTGAGTCAAGATATGTTCCTCCCACAAATGACATGTATAAACAGAAGATATCCTATGCTAGTTGAAGGAAGCTCTTGGACATGGAATATTGCATAAGAAGCATGGACATACCAGAATTGAGTACTTTTCAGACGCAAACTGGGCAGGATTTAAGGAAGATAGGAGATCCACCTCAGGATATCGTGTCTTTGTTAGAGGAAATCTGATCTCATGAAAGAGTAAGAAGCAAAGTGTTGTCTCACGGTCTAGTGCAGAGTCAGAGTATCGAGCCATGACACAGTCTGTATACGAGATCATGTGGATACATCAATTATGGATGGAAGTGGGCATCGAAATTCGCACCAGCGGCTTTGCGTGATAAATCCAAGTCAGTTATGTATATAGTACGAACCCGATATTTTATGAACGGACCAAACATATTGAGATAGATTGTCATTTTGTCCGTGAAAAGATCCAATGAATCGATCTCTACAAGATATAAAAGATTGGAGAACAAGTAGCGATATTTTCATAAACCTTGAGGTGGATGAGGTTAGTTATCTTTGTAACAAGTTGGGCATGATCAATATTTATTCTCCCACTTGAGGGGGAGTGTTATAGTATTGTAAAATTATAAACTAGTTTGAAAAAAGGAAAGTTGTATATAGATAGAATTAGGAAACTTTATATTCACTTCATATTCTTTCCTATTTGATTTTGGTTTGTCTTGTATATAAATAGGTTGTTTGTGATCAATGAAATACATAATTTTTCCTCAATCTATCTTTGATTACAAAGGTATTCCACTTTACATTATTTCACCTTAGTTGGCTTTTGATTTGTAATTCAAAAGGGTGGATAACATTGAGAGAATCATTTGGTTTTTGAGATATTTTGTACATGTTTTTGTATGTAGTTATCCTTGTACATTGGAGTATATTGTTACTTTAATCAGATTTTATATTGCTAGGCAAGAATCTTTCATCCTTCTCTTGAACCTTACTATTATCAGTGTTACAGTTTTCTGATTATGAAAAGAAGCAGCTTTTTGTCTGTCAACAATAGTTACAGCCTTTTTTCTTTTATTAGATCATATCCACTTAGTATGTCTTATCCATATTTTACTGTAGCTTAGCTTTTCCTTTGTAACTTGTGTAAAATCTCAGAAGATTCAAGATGCACGATCGTGGATTGTGTCCTCTGCACCTATAACTGATTTTCTTCTATCTTTATTCATGATTTTCATATTGTCCACCGGCATCCTCCTAAGCTAAGTCCAGCAATATATTTGTCTTTGATTGGAAGGGTTCTCATTATTTTAGAAAAATACTAGCAAAATGGGGAAGCTTATATTGCTATCTTGAGTGTCATTCTGATGAAGATCATTCCATGAAGCTATTTCTTTTCTCACAAGAACTACTGTGTTCTCGAAAAATTATAACAAATATCAATGGGAAGGTTTTTCTTTTTTCCGATTCCTTCCTCCTCCCATCTCTCCCCATTTTCCATGGAGGTTTATTACTTCACACCCAAATGATTCGCATTTGCTTATTTGCAAGAATTTCCCTTTGGAGTTCAATCATAAGCCCTCAAGAGCATCTGGTCCAAACACGCCAGCTTTATGGATAAGGGGAAATAGGAAAGAAACAGGAGAAGAAATTTCAAGGAGATTATCTTGTATTCCTTTTCCTTATTCTGAGATAGGGGGCTTAGGTTTTGGTTGGGTAAAAACTAAGAACTCATCATATGGATTCCATGAGAACTGCACATATCATTAGGAGTTTGAGCCCCAATCCTCTACTTTGTAGTAGTACTTGATATTTTAACTGTCTTGGTTGAGGAATGCATTACTTGATAATTTTAACTGTTTTGGTTGAGGAATGCATTTCCCTCGCAAGGAAATTGGATTTCTATTGATTGCATATTACTCTTTGCACATTAGATAGATATTTTCACTTACACATATTTTTCTATTATTTTTCGCTATATAAAAAAATTTACGATAAACTACACAAAAATAGAAAAATGATATACCATATCATGAGTTAAAAGTTTATGCCCAAACCCATGCAAACATTGAAACTCGAAGAGAACAGTATGGTGAAATTTGAATGACCACATCCAGAATGCAGGTTTTCTTATTTGACCTTCTTCCTTTACTTTTTACTGACTTTTTTTTGAGCGGAAACAACTATTAATAAAAAATAAAAATATAACACATTACAAAGGAAAGGAAGGACGAGATTTCTTTCCAAAATACATACAACCTGAACTTGGAGTTTAAAACCCCAACCAATAACAAGTGTTCCAAGACCCAATCTACCCCCTATTTGCATGGTAAAACACAAACCGCCAACCAATTAAGTTGTAATAATGAAAGTGGCAATACTCCTCTAAATACAAGGGTACATGAAGCCCACAAAGAGGGAAAAAAAATAAAATAAGTCCCAAACTTCCCCTTCGGTCATCTTTTTATCCTAAAAAATCCTTGCATTTCTCTCTTATCAAACAAACTATACCAAATACTTTTTACTGACTTTGAATTCACAAATACTGTGGCATCTGTAACAAGAAATATTTTTGTGAAAAAATATAATAAAATTAATTCATGAACTCAAATGCATGCATGTATGATGCTAACATCAGCTCTTAAAGATTCTATGAAAATTTTGATGTCCAAGTGGATAAATAAATATATAAATGAAGCTAAAATACATGTATGATGATAAACTCAGATTTTCAGGAAGACAACTTCTCCGTACGATCACATCTAATGATTTTTTAGTTAGCTTTTGTTTTATAGTAGAGCTAAGTTGGAAGATTTGGATGTGGCTCTGTCTCTCCAATGGAGGTTGGAGTTTTTGGGTTTTTTACATGGTTTTGTGTGATGTGATTGATTTAGTCACCACATTTTCAGATGAAAATTTAGGAATGGAACAATAGCATTCATATATAAGCATTTAGTTTTTTTTTTTTTTTTCTGATGAAGGTAATCAACGAAGCCTCATTTGGTCACTTGATCTCTTAACCCAAAATGCTGAAATTCTGAATCGACTTGCAACCTCTTTTGGCATGCACTCCTGAAAACAAGAGTAGTTCTTCTGATACTAAGGTATGTTTTGTTCCCAACAAATTTGAGGAAAAGCAGTACGGAAAACCGATTGAAAAAAAAGAGTGAAGAAATAAAATAGAATAAATCAAACATATTATTTTCATTTGCTACTTCAAACTTTTTTTATCAACCATTATAATTCATTAATTATAAATATTAAATAATGTAAAAAAAATATAAATTTCTAGGTAATTTTTTTTTATATTGGATTTTCTTTGGAATTTTATATTAGATCATCGAACATAAGAAATTTATTTTTCTTAGCATTTTTTTCTTTTTCTTAAAACTTTCTGGGAACTAAATAAAACATAAGGATTTGTCTAGAACTAATAATCGTCATTGACTATTTAAGAATGATTTTAATTAAAAAATTTTGAACTAGTAACTATTCTTAAAAATTCTCATACTCTTCCAAAGGTATTTCATAAAGAATAAAATTCATATGCATGTCTCTAAATTTAGCAACATTCTTTAAGCAATTTTAATAGTTATATACAAATGCTTTAACACTTCTAACATAAACTAAGAAAAGTCTTGAAAAACTTGCATTATTCTGAACTAAATTTACAACCTATTTATAATCATATTCATATTCTGAACTAAAAGAATTCTTGTAAATCTCACTTTCTTATGTATGCCATAATATTAAGATAACTAAAGGGTTACTTCTTTGGGTTTGTTGGGGTTATTTCACGCAATCAACATTTTAAGGGTTGTTTGATAAAAACTCATAATAAGTTTCTTATAGCTAATTAGGGTTAAACAATTCATGATGGAAAAATGATATAAATTGGAGTTTTTTATATATGTTTTTATTTTATTTTTGATAACATATATGCTTTTATTAAAATATTAAAATATCCTTTTTTTAGCCTTCTCTCCCTATAAAGTCTTGAATATATTATCTATCCCTTGTACTTGCATCCTATGAGTATATGATGCATCTTATGATTTTTTTTTCTTCTTTATTTTGATTTTATCATGAAAACGGATTAAGAAAATAAAAATTAAGTAAATCTTACAAAATTATTTAATATTCCGTCAAAGAATTATATTAATAAACAAGGATTTAAAAGTAATATAATTTTTTTTTTAATGAATTATAATTTTTGTTTGTTGTTTGTTTTTTTTTTTTTCTTTTATTTTCTAATTTATTTTCCTTAGGAATCTAAAAAGTAAAGTTTATCTGATTAAAAATGAATAATCTTAAATATTTCTGAAACATAATAATTTTTTTAGGTAAAATATTTTTACAACTTTTTGAATTCCTATTTCATATGAATATTTTTAAATAATAAAAGAACCAGAATATCAAAATAGATTTATATATATATATATATATATATATATATATATATATATATATATATATATATATATATACTATATATATATATATATATATATATATATATTATAGAAAAATATTTTTCAAAAATACTGAATGTCTTTCATCCCTGTAAATTAAATATTTCCCTTATTCAAATTGAAAAAACAATCCTAAACACTATTAAAGAAAGAAGCAAAGAATTATTATTTTTCAGCTTTCGCATTTTTCATTAACCAAACAAATTTCATATAGGAACTCAATGATTATTCAAAGTTACATTTTAGAATAATTATTTCTTTATTTATGGTTGTAAATTTTTAAATTTTCATATTTTTAAATTTTTGGTCTCTTATTTTTATAGGGAATATAACAATTTAAATCTTGAACCTTCACCACTTTTGCATTTATATCCTAAACTAAAAAAGTTTCTTTTCTAAATATATATACTTTTCATTTTAATTTACTTCTAACCTCGGATATCCCTAACCATCTGAACCTTGAGAATTGTGAAACCAAATCAAGTACTAAAATTAATAAATTTGAATTTGTAGATAAAATTACAAATAATTATTTAATAATTTTGAATTGTGTTAAAAATTAAAAATAATAATTATCCAAGATTTTTAAAGTTTGAATTAAAATTTTATAAAATCTGAATTTACATTCTAAATTTAAAAATTAATTATTTAATCAAAAAGAAGTAAAATTTAAGTTTAGCAAATGATTGTGGATTTTGAAAACATATTTGGTTACATAGATTGAAAAAAAAGAAAGAATGGAAAAATAAATTTTAATTAAAATTGAATTAAAAAATTCAATAATCTTAAAATTCATAATTTAAACACATTCTAAAATTTGTAATAGAAAACTAAAGGCTCCTTTTTTTAATATTTAAAAATATAAATTATTTTCTAAAATTCTTATTCAAAATTGTCATTTTCAAGTTAATAACTCAAATTTCTAAAGAGTAAATTTAAAAACTCTTTTAAATTTAATTAAAATTTAAATTTTAATTAAATAATTATTTGATTTTGTGAATAAAAAATAAATTATAATTGTGATTTAAAAGAATTGAAGTTGAATTTTTAAAAAATTAAAGTCATTAACTTTAAAATGACAAATTTGAAAAAAAAAAATTCAATTTTGAATATTAAAAAGTGTGGCTTTAGTTTTTATTAAAAATTGTATAAATATATTTAAATAATTATGGATTTTTTACTGCTTTTCTAATTCAATTTTCAATTAAGATTATTTTAATTTATAAAATCAAATTTGTCACTAAATGACACCGTTTACAAACATTATTTTTATTACATTTTACCCTATGAATCATTTAGTCGGTAACCTTCTAATATAACTATAGACTTTGATTTATCAAAACTAAATTTTTGTAGGTTACTAATTAACAAAAATAATTTTAAAATATGTTTGTTTACCTACAAAACACCAAGTCAGTAAACCAATTATTAATAAAAAGTAAATATTTTTCAATTTATCGGCAACAAAATCAATCGATAATCATGGCGCCATAACTGAATGCCAATTTTAGCAACAAGAAAATACTTTCAATAAAATAGTATGTAAATTATAGGTAAGTTGTCACTAATATATTGTGCTAAAAATTAACACCATATTTGCTGACTGATTAATTTTGTAAGTAAATATATATATTTTACCTATAAATTTATTTCAATAGGTGAATTGTCAAATTCTTGTAACGTGAACCAAGAAGAAAAACACTAGGGTCTTGTATCATGATATATGTATACCTTTTATTACAAGCTATACATTTTATGCATGCATTATCATTTCTCTTTTTCAAAATTAGTTTTCTTTAAGGGGATAAATTATCATACATTTATTTTATTTTCCTTACATTTTCTTTTAAAACGTTTGAAAACCAATTAAGACTAATTTATGAATTTATTGAAAAAAAATAGAGAATTTTCAACTCGAATTGTATGCATACATAATAACTAAATAAATTGGGGCTTATTGGGTTACAGTTTTTCATAATTGTTTTATGTTCTAAAAACAAGGACAACAAGGAAAACTAAGAGAACATATTTGGTTCATAATTTATTTTTGTTATGAAAAACATAAAAATATTAAATTTAAAAAAACAAAAACAATTTTAGAGAAACATAAAAAAAAATTCTCAAGAACAGTTTTAACAAATAAGAACCAAAATTGCCCTTGATTTTTATTTTTCTTATTCCTAAGTCCTTCGTTCTCTCAAATTTGAGTTGCAACTAAAGCATATTTTAACTCAAACTTTGTGAGGGGAAAAAAAATATAGTGAGTTCCATTTATTTATTCAATTTAATATGACAATGAAATTCATGGAATCATTTATATTTTGATCTCATCAAGATTTCGTGGAAATAAATTGACTTCTAATATTCCTTATCATTTTAAGTTCTTGAATTTCAGTTTATAAACTTTAAAGCAGCATTTCTACGATAAAAAAAAAATAACATACCTTACCCAAGAGGGTAAAAGAATGAATATATGAGGGTATGTTAGATTATATTCAAGATAATTAAAAATGGAATTAACTTTATCATTATATTATATACATGAATCCAGCAAGGTTGAGAATTTGCGAAAGCTTGATGCACCCATATCATTATTTATATTTGAAATATGACAACTCTTGTAGCTTACAACCAGAGTGCTAAGGTAACCATAAAAAATAAATTGGTGAACAACTAAGTTAAAATCAAACCAAACCATGCTTCTCAATCATTAATATAGAGTAAGCAAATACATACTTTTAAAAACAAAATATTGATATTTAGAGCGATAATTATACGCTGAAAAATTTACTTCAAGGAAGCTAAAAATCAATCCCACTCGATAGATTGAGTCATTGTTCATTCATCTTATACACAACAAACTATATCAGTATTATTTATATGAAAAGTTATCTAATAGTACCATCTTATATCTATGCTTGAACAAGATGGTCATCGAGCTCTTCGCTAATATGAATGACTGCTTCAAGTAATTTAATAGGATGAGGAATGTTTTTGTTTAGCTTCTCATACTCAAGAGTCCAGCGGACCCAAGCGGCTTCACCTTTGGAAATAGATTGAAAACTAGCCTTCAAGGATTTGTATTCCTGTAGGGCATCGCCTTCAATGACTCTATAAGTGATTGTCTTGTTTTCCTCGTCTATAGCTTCCACGACCTCTTTGGCAACATAATCCTTTCCATCTTTAGTTTCAAACAAACAAACAAAAAAAAAATTCAATTAGAACAATTACTTAAAAAAGAAGTACCAGTAGTAAGCAAGTAGATTAATTTTTATATGAACTATCATATTATAAAAGTTCTTCCCACTTTTTTCCATATCCACAGCATAATTAAATAATATAAAACAAAATTCAGTAATCATGTAGTTTATTGTGTTACTCCCACCTCCAAACAATAAAGATCTTACTTCTTTTTTTTCTTTTTTTGACAGCACTTCTTAGTTTACTTGACAAGTGCTACTCAAAATTTAAAACTTACTTCTTAGTTTAATTATTTGGCAATTCATGAATCAGTATTGAACCATGGTGTGCATTACAAGTGCACAAACATCAATGTGATTGTAGAGCTAATGACTTAAGATTTTTTTCTCTAAACAACCATTAATTTCAAATTTAGAGTATGTGAATTGATGGATAGTTGTTCAAGACTGATTAAATATCACCTGTCATTGAATCTAAAGGAAAATTTTAAATGACAAATTAATCTTGACGAAAATATTACTAAATCAATTGTTAATACCACCTTCTTCAGATTTTTAGTCATCAAAGTTTGTCTCTTGATGGAACATATATAAAAACAATATTTACATTTATTATTTTCATTTTTGCTCACGAATGAAGTTGTACTAGGATGAAATCAATGGTCTTGAAAGCCAATTAAATGCTAAAAATATTTAATTTATTTACTTTTGGTGTGTCAAAATATTAAACTAATGATGATACTTATTAAAAAATACTTATATAATAATATTTCAATAATGTTTAAAGTGAGGAAAAAAGTTGAATCTACAAGGCATATGTATCATCAAGTAAAGAAACCATCAAACGAACAGTATCAATACTCATATATCGACCCATATATTATGTGGTAGTATTTTATTTTAGAAGGATTCGTCAGGTGAGTTCTTTTGTATACCTATCATTTCTTACCATTTGAGTCTAGCTTCAAGACTAATACTACTTATATTAAGAAAATCTCTAATTCATGCTAAATTATTAATTAATTTAACATAATAGGTAAAAACTAATTATATACATCAAATTTGTTTTAACTCTAACCATTTAT
Organism: Tetrastigma voinierianum; assembly: GCA_016808115.1. Taxonomy (NCBI): domain Eukaryota; kingdom Viridiplantae; phylum Streptophyta; class Magnoliopsida; order Vitales; family Vitaceae; genus Tetrastigma; species Tetrastigma voinierianum. The sequence goes on from JAEQBH010009185.1 coordinate 23,506, forward strand.
TAAGCATTTTTTAAATCTTGATTTATCTTTTATTGTTAAAATGGGTATACAATAAGATGGAAGAGACCAATCAATAGGGCCCCAATTCAATTAGTTAAGAGTTGAGGTGGAATTTTGGAAAGAGCTCTAGGATTTGATACAGAAGAGAAATATCTTATATTCAAATTTAAATTATCACATCATATAGGTAGTTGCTTTCTTTTTTTTTTTACATCAGGGTAGTTGCTATCGAGGAAAAGAATAACAACATACAAAACAACAAGGCATATAAGAATTGGTTTATTTTTTGGGAAAACATATATATATATATATATATATATATATATATATATATATATATATATATCAATTTGGTTGGATGTGTATATGAAAGAAATGAACCAACCAATCAAAGTTCTTTTGGATTTTTTAAACAGTTGGTTAAAATTTTGAAATATTTTCTTTAAAGAAAAGTTTTGGAAAGTCTTTGCTTTAAACTATCTTCTTTAAATTCGGTTAAGTTTTAAAGAAATCCAAACATATTTTATGGTATGTTTCCTTAAAATAAATTGAAAAGGTAAAATCTTTCAAAGGAAAATATTAAAAATAATTTAATTCAAAATGACAAAGGAAAATTCAACAGATTGATGACAGAGGCAGTATGCTTTTTGAATGACTGATGCAAATAAAAAGTTAAAAACAAATTATAAATAGAGGTAGATTATTAATTTCATGATGTCAACCATTTTTCGAAATAGACATGTGATGAGTGGTTAGTTGGCTCCGCAATAGCATGAGTGCTGCTGCGGCAGCGAGCGGCGGTACCCCATTCACCGGCGTGGAGGTCCACTTTCGGCACCTTTGAAGGGGAGACATTGGAGATGTGGTGAGGCCTCCCAACCCAAACCCCATGATGCTTATCATGGGGAGCCACCACAGGAACTTCAATGAAACGCTGCAAACTCATTATTGAATTTCTAGCCAGATTCTCCAGGAACCAAACAGAATCCCCAGAGTGGAATATGACTGGAGATAATCCTGCTACAAAAAGCATGGACCCTCGTCTTTAAAATAGAGAGGGGATGGGAGTGGATAATGGATATGGATCACTCTATGGACTCCGCCTTTCGCCGACTGCTCGGTCCACATGATTGTCTTGCAATCAATCTACTATCTTTACCACGGAGAAAAAAAAATCTAGATCTCTCTTGAAACTACCCTCAAAATAGTAGCAATCCCCAGTCATTCCTCATCACATAAACATCCATATTTATCTTACATTTTCTGTTTTCTTTTCACCAATTCTGTTTTGGATTATATCTTTGTAATAGTCTGGTCTTTATAAGATTTAAGGAATAGAGGATTGGGACGTCATTTCCCTATCCCTTACTAATCATTTGAGTTAAAGTTTTAGAGCTAATATTTAATTTTTAGTCTTGTAAAAAATAATATAAATAATTATTTTAAACACAAAACATTTGATCCTTTTATATTAAAAATAATAAGTGATTTTGTGTCTAAAATTAATTATTCCCTTTACTGTCAAAAGTATTTTTTTAATTAAATTCAATTACTAAATGAAATAAAATAAAATTTCTTATAGTGTGAGACCGATTAAAGATATAACATATGACATGATATATACCAAGTTACGTACGTATAGCAATAGAATCAAATTCATGAAATACTTTTTCCAGTTTTTCACCAAATGTATGTTATATATATAAAAATTATTTATAATAATTGATTAATGAAACTCAGCTATATTAAGGTTAACTTTAGTCGTCAATTTTCAATAAAATTTCTTTATAGGTTTGGAAGCATGCATGTTTGAATTATCATGTGTTAAAAATGTTGTCTTTTTGTATTTGTATTTTTTTATATTTCGAAATCCCATGCCAGCTCATGCTAAGAAAAGATGGTCCTGATCTCAAATCAGCATCAGTATGGATTATAATCAACTACACTGAAAATTATGTTTTCTACCTGCAGCCATTAATAGTTGTAAGGAACCAAGGAAGAAATGATTGGGCCATGTATTATTCATTATACGTAGGGGTGACTCGTCGCTTTTTGCCAGCCATGAATGCATGTTCCCACAAGTCTACTTCTAATATCTACCTTCATAGGATTCTCCTTATTATGAAATTGACTTATATTATTATTCAAAAAGTTGATATATATATATATATATATATACTAATATAAGGACAAAATAATAATAGAATAAAGATAATAAAAAAAAACCCTAAATATATTCTAATATATCCTCAAGATGGTGTATTTAGAAATAACATCAATCTTGATACATATGTAAAAGAGGCAAGACCGAGATAGAGGTTTTGTAAGTGCATCAACAAACTAGTCACTAAGGGAGACATGAACAACATACAGCTTAGACAATTGAACCAGGTCACGAACAAAATGATAATCAATCGTAAGGTGTTTCATGTTAGAATGAACGACAGGATTAGCTAAGAGATAAGTGGCACTAAGAGAACAAGGTGGGCATCAACTACACTGATGCAAGAAGTTCCGGCAATAGTGATTTTACCCATTACGGTCGACGGCGACAGCGGCATTACACGATGCCCAGCTTTATTGGAAGAACGAGCAACAATGCATTGCTTTGTACAACTCCAGGAAATGAGATTAGCACTAAGGAAAATAAGAAAAGCACTTGTGGAGGTAGGATTATCTAGGTTACCAGCCCAGTCCGCATAAGAGAAACCATGCAATGTCATGGCAAAGTGTTTGCGAAGGACACTGAGGATCTTTGTCAAGATAATGAAGCGAGATGTTTGATTGCTTCCCGACAGATTTAGTTCAGCGCGTGCATAAAGCTGGAGAGTTTATTCCGCGGCGAGAGTATCTCCACAGTGGTCATCCCGAGAGATGTTAGGGCCACCAACCACTGGTGTTACAAAGGTGACATTGTAGATGCAGGATCATCATTAGCAGTAAGAGAAATTCCTAAGGCAAGCAGGGTGGAGATAGGTTTTGAGTCTAGCATGTTATGTTTGCTCAAAAGATCAATACCATACTTGTGCTGAGATAGTGGAAGACTCGTTGAAGTGGCAAAGGCTGACTCCATAGAAGAAGATAGCACCTTTGGGATCTTTTGTGGAATTTAGAGTCAGTAGCCGAATATTAGACAAGTGAAGGGTCACTACTTGTAACAATCAAATTTGTCAAAATAAACTGAAATAGGAGAAAATTACCACGGGGAGTAAAACACATAGGGAGCGAGAATACGCGCGGGCGTAATGGCGAGAGGAAGCTGACGGAGTCACGAAGTTCTTGGTACCAGGCTTGTGGAGCCTATTTGAGCCCATAAATAGTTTCGTGTAAAAGACAAACATGATGTGGATAATAGGCGTTTCGCATGTCCTACGACTATGCCATATAGACCTCCTCCGTAAGATGCCCATTAGCGGAGCATTGGCCCCATCAAGTTGTGAATTCAGCTTGCGATTGAGGGTAATGCTAAACCGCGGTACAGGGCCGGTGATGAGATTTATCTGGCGAAAGTTGTGAAAATCAATACCCGACTGTTGGTGAATTCCTTTAGCAACAAGGCGAGCTTTATACCGTGCAATAGAGCCATCAGGATTCTATTTGATTCAAAACACCCATTTTTTGCCCACTACATTCTGCCTCGGGCTTAGGGGAACTAGAGCCTTGTATTGTTGGATGAGGCATCATGACTGTCCACACATACCTTAACCCACTTGGGATCTTGGAAGCTCATGTAGCAGTGCAGGTTAAATGGCAGAATGGAATTATGTTGGTACCCGGGGCCATATTTTAGTTAACCTTAAGTAGCATTTTAAGGGTTTGCATGGATGATGGTTTAATGGGGAGAGGAGAAGGTGAGATGAGTGGGGAGTGGTAGGGTTGGGTAAGGGGTTGAGAAAAGGAATAGGTGAGGGTAGGAAGGGGGTCGGACCTAATAGTCCAGCAGATGGAGAAGTCCACTAAATGGTGTTGGCAGGGCCGGGGATGAAGGTTGACGGGAGGATGGGTGGGGTGATTGTGATGAACGTAACAAGTTGGGTGAGGGTGATAGTATGGGTAGGGGAGAGGTAGTTCAGCGGGAGGACGGGCGAGGTGTTGGGGAGGAACGCATTAGTTCGAGTGAGGTCGGTGGTATGGGTAGGGGAGATGCAGCTCAACAAGAGGACGGGTGGGGTGATGGTGATGAACGCAACAATTCGAGTGAGGTTGGCGGTATGGGTAGGGGAAATTCAGCTCGGCAGGAGGACGGGTGGGTGATAGTGATGAATGAAATAGTTTGGGTGAGGTTAGCGGTATGGGTAGGAAGAAGGGGGAGGAGAGGAGGGGGGGTGGTGGGCCTGTGCGGGAGTCACGGGGCTAGTAGTTGCATGAGGAGCAGTGAAGCTAGGAGTCACGAGAGTCATGTGTGCTCCCGACTTAGGCGGAGGTAGAGAAACAAATCGGGGAATACGTTTCCATAAGATTGACGCGTGAAGCACAAATATTTTTTTGAAGGTAGGGTCAAAATAGAAAAAGGCACTCACGAATTGAGGGAGTAGTAGGAAAGACAAAATTTGAATTTTGGATCAGGCTTGTGGGAAGAATAGGGACACAACCAAGGAAAACGTAAACAACCGAAGACACGGAGTTTGGAAGGGTCATGAGCTTTGTTGAATAACTTTTCAAAGAGGAACTCGGGAAGAACTTCAACTTTAGGCATTCTATTTATTAAATAGGCGGTAGTAGAAAAAACATCTATTTAGAAGGTAGAGAGGGATAGATGCACAGACGGGAGAGTGAGACTCGTTTCGACAATATGCAATGCAGGTTGAGAATACCCGACATGTTAAGGAGTTTAGGGATGGCTGGAGTGCACTGTCGCGCCCTGCGTACGGCCGGCAGGCCACGAGGCGGCGGATTCGGGGGCTGTGAGGCCAGGTTACCATATACATTTTTCAGAATGCGCCCAGAAGCAAATGTTGCATAATCATTTTGGTTAAAGAGGGCTACCGTTTTATCAATTAGCACTTTCATTCAATATGACATATATTGTGAAAACCACGAGAAAATCTAATTTTAAGAAAGAATTAAAATCATGATTCGATTAATCCAGAAATTTTAGATCTTGAATGACAAAACGGACTTCACCATTGTAATCGTCTCGCGAAATCTAGCTACCACGTAGAATTTCGAGACAGTCGAAATTTGCACATTTTTCGAGGCAACGAGCATAGTGTGGGACACTTGGCACATTTTGAGTGGCTCACGGAGTGTGCTTACAATGTCAGTCTTGATTAAGGTCGAGGTGGGCTCAAGTGTAGGGGCCATGGGTGACATGTGACACCTCCTAATTGGAGGGAAATCCAATAGTTGGTGGATAAGTGGATAAGAAATCCACTTGAGCCAATGATGGCTTGACAAGTGGCAAAGAGGGGAACAAAAAGGAGCTTTCTTCTCCAAATAGTGGAGGAGAAAATCTGATTCTAGAGAGAGAAGCTCCAACTTCTCTCTAGAATTCCCTACTTTCGGACCGTCGGATCGCTTCGAGCCAAGAAGCAAAGTTGTTCTATGCGGCGAGGACTACGCGTGAGCACCGGTTTTGGGGAGTTTCGACAAACTCCAAAAGGTAGGGGTTTTTTCCTACGTGATTTAATCCCGTTTTAAGCGTTTTGTTAATGGTTTGGTTAGTTTGGGGCCGCGGTGGCAGGTTTAGATGGAATCCCAAACTTGGGGCGAATTGTTGGAATATATGAACCCGTTTTTGGACGAGTTTAGGGGTTGTTTAGGTGGTTATGTGTTAATTTGTACAATAAATTATGGTTTTGAAGTGTTTTTGGGCCGGAAATGGCCATGGATTCGAGTTCTACAAAGTGGAGGCGATGCTAGGTGAATTCATTTGCCCATGAATGACTCACTTGCTGTTTAAGGTATTAAAAGCTTGATCTCGGTTTTGCTTAGTTGGGTTGAAATGGTTCATGTGTTGTAAGCAAAAATATTGCTTGAATTGAAACGGCTCGAATTGTGAGAAATAATATGTTGATTCATGTAATTAAATGTGTTAACATGATGTGGAATTATATAAAAAAATAATGATTGTGTAAAGTTTCATTGAATGAATTGTAATTAGCTCGGGCTGAAATAACTCGATATTATTGAGCGAATTAAATAACATGTAAGGACAGACAGAATTTTGTTAATATATGTCACTACAACAAATTTGGTCTATAAACCAACATTATTATTGCATGTACGTTTTTTGTAAATATCACTTAAACGATATAAACCAACATTTTAGCAACGATTCCATAAAATGTTGTAATACAAAAAACTTTAGTGATAATTGTTGCGAGCACTTAAATTATGCAATAGAGCAAATATTAGGCTTACATCTTCAGATTTATTACTTAACAAACATTGTTATGTCATGTGACATGAACCAACAATTGGGAATAATTGTAGCTATAAATTTTATTTGTGTCAACGTTTTTAAAGTAATACATATTTATAAGGCCTACAATTTTGTTACGAGCATTTCAATGATAAGTTTAAAAGCCACATCTAGATTTATATTTTGCGATGTGTATGATGACTTTTTGTCAAAATGTTGTAATAGAAAAATGTTAGCGACATTGCTTAGACAATTTAACAAACATTGCTATAAGTTTAGACATATAACCCACAATTAAACAAAATGTAGCTACAAATATATTTGTGCTAAACGTTTTTAACGATACTTGCAAGGATATGTCGATAATCTGGTTACTTAAGACAGAAATGTCATTTTATAAATCGTAGCTATAGACCTAGACTTTGCGACGCATATAGTGACTTTTTCGACAATATATTGTACAAAGATAATGTTAAAAGTACATTACTTCGTGGTAATTAACAAACACAAGTTAAAATATATCATAACAGATAATTTAAACTTAATTATTTATTTTACTAAAATAACTGTCTTAATGCACAAAAAGTAATATTAAGTTAACTTTATGTTGTTTTTTTTAAAAATTAGACCTATTTACCTAATACTTATTAAATTACTTGTATTATATTGTCAAATAATTTATATGATTAAAGTTGGGCTCCGTGGAATGAGAGAGTAAGAGAGATAGGCGTAGCAGAAAGGTATAGTTCAATTATGTATTGATCTACGAAGACTCTCACACACCAAAACATGCTTAGAGGTCACAAATTAATAATTTTAATTATTTAAATTAATTAAAGGAAATATCAAAAAGTTATCTCATGAGTAAAAAATTATTGAAAGAATTATTAAAATAATTAAAATTTTATTAAAAATATATAAACACTTTTACAAAAACACTTTTTAATAAAAAATTAAGTTTAAAAATTCTTCCAATACTCACTTTAATTAAGTTTATAAAAATATTTCTATATGTATTTTTGTTATTATTTATCAAATTTTAAGTGTTAAAATATTTTCATGAATTTTGATTTTGAACCATTTATATTTTATGGATATTTTTAAAACATCAATTAAGATATTTATGATATATTTTTTTATATTTCCTTTTTGATATTTCTATCAAATCAAAAATATATTTTTCCATATTTTGGATCATTATTTATACGCTTAGAACAATATAATTGATTTTGAGTTTAAAAAAACAAATTATATGAAATCGATTTGAGCATGAGATAGTTCATTGTTCAATAAATACAAATCTTAATTGTTTTTAATGTTTTTCAAAAAGTTTTAATCACTTTTACTAAATATAAGAATCCACATTCTTATTAAGACTCGAACCTCATCTCCTGCTGCCTACTTTTAAAAGGCTTTACTTAACTCGAGCTGCACATCTAAACAATTGTTTTTAATAATTCAAAAATTGATTTTAATCTAATTAAAAATAAAATAAAAGCGGGAACTTAGTTTTACTTTTTAAAATAAATATAAAAAAGAAATATTTAATTAAAATAATTTATTAAAAATTCAAAATGGGGTAAATTAATATTCTAGCTTTTAGAAATTTTGATTTAATTAAGAAAATAAAATATTCTTTTTCTTTAAAAGAATATTTTAATTTTTTGATTTTTTATTTTTAAACTTCAATTCTAAAATTAAAAATTAAATAAATAAATATACTACTTTTAGTTTAAAAATCGGTTGATTTTATTTTTCTATTAAAATTTAATTTGGAATTATCCGTTTCATGGTTTAGAGAGAGAGGGAGGAGGCAGATGAGAGAGCAAGAGAGACAAGGAGCAGTTCATCTGCGAACGAGTAGAAAATGTGGGAGAGAGCAACAGAATAGAGACTCAATTGTATCGATTCATCTAAAGACCTTTGAATCCCAACATTTGAGTATGAACTAGTTAATTATAAATTTATCAAATAAACAGAATATCAAATATCCATTATAGTAATATTAAAGAAAGATAAAATTAATAAAACTTTATTTAAAATTAGCAAACACTTTTTACAAAAAAAACACTTTAAACAAAAATGTTTTTAAAAATTTTAAAACACCCACTTTAATTAAGTTTATAAAATATTTTATATGTATTTTGTTATAATTTTTATCAATTTTAAGTGTTTAAAATATTTTTATGATTTTTTATTTTTGAATCATTTATATTTTATGAATATTTTTTTAAAATGTCCATCAAGATATTTATGATATTTTTTTATATTTCCTTTTTGATACATTCGCCAAATCAAATATATGTTTCTTTATTTTGATCATTATTTATATGTTTAAACAATATAATTGATTTGAGTTTAAAAAAAAAGACAAACTATATAACCCGATTCAGTGATATGAGATGTCCAGTGTTCAACAAATAAAGCTTTAATTGTTCAATAAGTTTTTGAAAGCTTAATCAATTTTACAAATATAGTAAACTAAGTCTCGCTTATTTACAATATGTGCTATTATTTTCACTTCAATAACCTGTAACCATTATCTACTTTCTAAAATTATCTAAAAATATTATGTTTGGATAAAAACAATTTATTTTTATCCTTTTCCTAATATTCTATTTTGAAAAAAGAGAATTGTGTTATTTAAAAAGTTAGTAATAAAAACAAAAATCAAATATTTGAAGAATGACCCAAGCAATAGTATTAAATTTTAAAAAAAAAAAAAAATCATAAAATATAAGTAAAAAAAAAAAACCACCCTAACCTAAAATATTAATTTCTTTGGACATCATGACAATTTGAAAAAAAAATATTAAAAAAATGGGGAGTTGGTAAATATTGTCATAGCTTTTCTGTAATGAAATAATATATTTTTCAAAGTTGTTGTACTATCATAATCACCCACTTTTTTTATGAATGAGTATAAAGAAATTGGGCGATTTTTTGCCTCCAAAAACAAAAAAATTGGTCGTTCTTTTCACTCAAAAAAAATTTGGCCAAAAAAACTTTCCTTTTTTCCTTCCATCTGAATTTTACATTTATTAAAATTATAAATATATTTATGGATTACGCCATAAACCTAACCTAGTATAGGCAATTTGTTATTCCTCAATATTTTGTATTTTCTCATACATGATTCACAAGGTTTGATTTATAATTTTGTTTTAATTTTTTTATATATTAGATCCGTTATTATTGTTTTTAAATTCTAGTTATATGATTTTTTACAAGATGTTGAAGAGGATTAAAACAAGAACAATGATGCAACCAAGGATAGAAAATACTCAGTTTACGGATATATCGGTATTTAAATTTCACGGATACTCTCGGGTATATGGAGATATATCTGATGGATATTTTACATAAAATTTTAGATAATTAAAAATTATTCAAAATTTAAAAATATATTCATTCTATATCAATTATTTTAAAAGTAGGGAATAGTATATAATTAACTTTTTAAAAATAAATATATTATGTTTATTTAGCTAAAAATTCATTATTTTTATAAAAACATATCTAATCACATTTAATAAATAAATTGTTTATATAATTTATAAAAAATAATGGTCAAAACTCTCCAAGTTTTTGTTGAAGTTTAACTAACTATTATTTTGAAATCATGAGTAAACTTTAATTTCAAAATGAAAAGTTATTAATTATATATATTTAAAGATTAACATTGTTATTTATTTAAAAAACGATATTTATACTTGGAAATATATTTAGAATAATTATTTAAAAATTGATTTTGAACTATTTTAAAAAGGTTTAAGAGGAATAAATTTTAAGAGTATTTTAATTTTAAAATGTTTGATAACCCACAAAATAAAATGACATTTTTCCATAAATTCCGTATATAAGCCAGTACATAGCATTTTCTAGAGAAACAAGGTGGAACTTTATCTCTTTCCACGCATTTTTATTTTTATTCTTTTTTTTCCTTATCTCACTTCTTTCTTTTTTTATTCTTTTCCCTCTTTATTTCTCACCTTTCTTCTTCCTTACTCCCTATCTCCCCGATTCCTTTCTTCTTCTTAAGCTCTCCTCACGCTTTCTTGCCGCGGATCTGGGTGAAGTCTCTCTCCCAGCAAGCCTACCCAGCTGACAACGTTGTTCAGGTGTCCACGCAGACCTTTCCTAGCAATGGCAACTCGGACTCCCGACCGGGTCTTCTCTGGCGATCACCAACAAGTTAGGCAACCCATACTCTTTTTTTATTTTATTTCTTCTTTTTCTGTTTAAAATTTATGTTTGAACTTTGATCTTTCAGTTTAAGTTCCGAGGAATTTGAATTTTTGTTTGAAATTTGTTTGAAACCAATCTTCTACCATTTATGTTTGAAATTTTGGTACTTTCTCGACGGTATGGTCGATATATCGCCTTCAAGCCGATATATCGTCTATATATCGACGATAAGTTCGATTTTTATCTGATTTTTCCTTCAAACGATAATTGGTTATGTGTTTCGTAAGTTGGCCGACACACGATATGTCGACAACATATCGTCGACATATCGCGATTTTTTTAACCCTGGATGCAGCATCTTCACAAGCTCATAAGAAGAGGTTGCGTGAATCTAATGAAAATTCTCATGAGTTATCCGATCATGAAGAGGCCTATAAGGATGCAAATAGTAAGTTCTCAATTATTATTTAATTTTGTTATTTTGTTCTTCTTCCAAATCTGTAGAAACATGTCTACATCTACATCTGCTCTTTGTTATTCTATTCTCAATTATTTTTTAATTCATGTGTCGAGGGATGCAAATAATAAGCTCTTATTAATTATTTTGTTCTCCTAGCAAACTTGTAGAAATATAGGGCTGACAAAATTTGACACAACACGAACCCAACACGGTTTTTGCGGGTATGGGTTTAGTATAATCGTGTTGACCCGTCTAACATGTTTAATAAATGGGTTATATTTGTGTTGACCTGCCTAACACGAATTTGACCCGTTTAATTATTATATTAATTAATTAACCTATTTAATATGTTATTTATGTTAAACATAGATTATTAATTATAGTTCCTATTAATTTAAATAATAAAATTAATAAACATGTTCAATTTAATAGGTTATTTGTGTTAAACATGCATGAATGATTAATTATAATTCTTAGCCCAAAAATAATCAAATTAAATGGGTCATATTCGTGTTGACCTGCATAACACGAATAATAAATGAATTGGGTTTGGGTTAGCAAATATTGACACATTTATTATTTGTGTCGGGTTTGGGTTGACGAGATGTTGACCACGATCAGGTATTGTCGACATGAACACGACCCATCGACACGAATTGCCACCCCTATTATATATATAATTTTTTGCATCTTTCATATTCTTTCTGAATTTTTTGGGGCATCCTTTTATTAATAGTTCTAAGGTCTTTTTATATGCAAAGCAACAAAAAGTATATTGTTTCAACCATGTAAACCTTTGTGTAAATTTCGTTATAAAAAGCATGTTCTTTTTATTCTATTAATCTGTAAATTAATTTCGATAAAAACATGTTCTCAATTATTTTATTAGATATAACCATTTTTTATTATTTGTGTATAATAGAATAAATCACGAAGGGGTAAGGACATGGGTATATAGAAAATGCCACATACTGGGACTTCTTTCATATGCTTGAAGGGCTAGACGAGAGGTATTAATTTTACTATAAAGAATTTTATTTTCTTTCCCTTTGAATTATCTGATTTTTAAATCTTCTTTATTGCTTTAAGTGGAATTGAAATGACAATTAAATTTTGTAGTTTACTACAGTTTAAGAAAAATAGATTGTCGACCAAGGCCCGAATAAAGATCTTTTTGAAGTATCACAAGCATAAGATGGATCGCATGTATCTTGAATCTGCGGCAACTTTAGTAAATTTATTTTCTTCTTGTTTAGTTAATTTGAATAATTCTAAATTCTTAGTTGAATATTTGTGGCATGTATTTAGATTGAATTCATTTTGTGGAAAAAAAATTAGACAACTTTAGCTGTGGAGTAGAAAGAGTGAAACAAGAGCGAATGAGGCTATAGTTCCTTTAAAGATGCAATTTCTTAAAAGTCCAGCAGATCCAGGATAAAAATGGGCCATTATGAGGAATGAGTTTCATCAGTCCAAAATGCCAGAAAAGCTCGTGAAAAACGGATAGACCGACCCAACAAGGAACACTACAACAAAGTTGCAATTTTGTATTTCGAGTAAAAAAATTAACGAGATATTGTTACTAGGCGTGATGGTGCTTCTGGCCAAGTAGAGGATTGCGATTTGAAGAAATAATAACTTAATTTAATTTATAGTTTAATATTTTATTTTATTTTATTTAGATATTTGACTTATGTGTTGGATTAGGCATGCAGATAATGCCAGCGATATTGTTGTGGCATAGCATTGTTTTATTTTTTAATTTATATCGTTATGTAAACTTTTTTATTGATAAATTTAAATGTCTTATTATTACTCTTATTTCTACAAGTATGCATATTTTGACGACATTCTCTATTTCGAATTAATAAATATCATATGGTATACATATATTAATTATAGACGTAGGTAAAAGAAATTAATAATAATGATAAAAATGAAAATTATAATAAGTAAGGATGATGAATAATGACATTTTAAATGTCTAATACAATTATTTATAATAAATTGTCATAATGACACTTCGAGTATCACATATACTGACAACATTTGGAAGTATCAAAACATTATATACATGAACGACGCCAGCCATGTGCGCAGTAGATATATATTATGACATGTAATGTTGTAGTGAGTTGTTTTAGCAACACTTACAAATGTCAATAGTAACATCGTAAAGACTGATATGGCGACAACTAAAAGTATCAAAACATTATGTTCAAACAACACTACCAAATGTCACCATCACAATATACAATGACGCATAATAATGTTGTAACTGAATGGATGTCATAACACTTAAAAATGTTAGAAGTCATATCATAATAAACTAATACGACGACATTTGGAAGTGTCGTAGCATTATACTTAAGCAACACAATAGTATGTCATTATAGCGATGTATTATGACACATATTAATTCATGTAGCTTAGTTTAAACTAGCAAAAGCGTCTTGGGTCTACATCATAATAAACTAATATGGTGACACTTGGAAGTATCAAAATAGTATATTTAAGTGACGTGATAACATGTCGTAACAACTATGTATTACAACACATAATTGAAAGGATTTGCTAACACTTCAAAATGTAAATGCAGTCGGTCACAAAGTACATATGCGAAACATTTGCTTCTTTGATGTTATAGACCAAGGCATTGCTTTAGGCAACGTATAAGTGACGTTTTGTAAAAATGTTGGTATAAAGTTAAAGTGATATTTTTTTTGCCTATTACGACATAAGTCAAACGTTAGATAAAACCAATTTTGTTGTAGTGTGTGTAAATGATATAGTGGCATGTGTGGTTTGGAAATGACATAATGCATTTCATATGCACTGAGGCAACCTAGAAAATTAGGCGTGAGTGCATGACGTGAAAGAAATGAAAAGGGAGCTTTTCTCGTATTGGCTTAGGCATGCGTGAGGGAGTCGGTGAGGACTCGAGACAAGGGATTAGGCATGTGAGACGTTGAGTGGATGTGTATTTGCTTGGGTGTGTGTTTATGTTGAATCATTGCATGTGCACTTAGGTGGGAGTAACCATGTAGGATAAATTCCACTCGGGCATTGCTCACTAGGGGGACCATTATTTAAATTACCGGGGGCTGTGCGGAGGGCAACAGCTCACTCTAGGGTTTTAGAAGAAAGCTGGGTTGTGGCTTTGGTATTCGTTTTGTATAACGTGTATTAGAATTTTATAATTTTAATATATGTTTGTATTAAGAGTAATGTATTAACTATTGAACCATGCAATATAGTTGGTTGGATATTTTTAGTGAGTATTGATGCATGGGCTCAAGTGACCATTTTTACTCATTTTATTCGTATGTGGACTCGGAGTGGTCGTTGTAAAATTATTGGGACAAGTTGCCATGTGATTGGGACAGGTTGTGTTTTGGGTAGAGCTCCTCGTACAAAGGAGACTCTGCTTGATTTTCATAAGTGGTGTCGGGTTACCTGATGTCCACAAGTATTCCGCGGGTTGATGGGTGGTCAACGAGACACCCCGGTTTTGGGGCGTCACATATATGCCCTTTCAACATTATCATTTACAAAACGTGTGGATTCATCTTCCACGATAATCAGATATCTAACTTCCATGAAAATTTATACATTTTGGGTTATTACAAAAGGATAAAATAATGTCATGGGATGAATGTAATGCATGAGACGGGCGTTTATTTATATATGATTTGACCCGGTAACTCATGTCTGCAGGTCTTTGCTTATACTTTGTCTCTAGTCACTTTCGGTACCTCTGTGATGATAAAAACAGCATTTCTAAACATTTCATGCTTAGTGGTTTTATACAATTCTCTTTTCATTTTAATTAAACACAAGATGTGACTTTTACGAAATAATGTTTTGGCACAATTTCAATAGTCCATCTGATATACATTATATATTACTTGTTCACATTCTTTCATTTACAAATCATTTGATCACTTCAAAGTATACAATTTCATATGCAATATTTCATTTGAAACTCAAATCATGCATTTAACACATTTACTTATAATTTTGCCTTTAAATGAATTTAACAATTTCTTAATTTTCAGGATATGGAATCTGGCCTTGCGGATAGTCCATTCGCGTTGTGAGCCGATACAAAAACATTTATAACACGATGCGGTCATTTGAAATTTCTTGTTGGTTATTTAAAAATCATTATGTGTATACTACGAATCTTGTCGGATTGGGCTGCTGATTGTTATGCCACTATGTTTCATTTCGTTCACGTGCGCTAGTTTGACCCTTATTGCGTATACCAATATCTTTAACTCAAATATAACGAGATAACATTCTATTAAGGAGCATTAAAACTTAGTCATAGTAATTTACAATAATATATACATTTATACCCAAATAATACATTTTTGATGCTCATTCCAAATTTTATGGCAATGCATTTGATATCAAATTTTCCCAAATCAGCCAAACCGTCACATATCACGGTTTTTCTTGAAAATCATTTCAATAACAAATCTAACTTGAAATAAGAAGAGGTATGGAGAACAAACCCCGAAGGTTGTGAAACCTCGATGATTCCTATCCTCGGAATCTAGTTCTTGGAGTGGACTTCCTTGTCACCAACCTAATCCATCACAATTAGAAAGACATTAGTTGGCTTATTTAGGTTTCTAGTTAGAAGGTTGTTTTAACTTCCATAAGTAAAATAATGCAGGCTCAAATGACACATTCCCGAAACTTCTTTCAAGTCCATTTGTTTCCCTATAAATCTATTTTATTTAAGTGGAATCATCAATTCGAACCTTTGAAACTCAAGATATGTTCAAAACAGCAAACTCTTGTATTTCAAAAACGGAGACAGAATTTGCAAAATGGGCTTGGCTTTGATGAATTTCTAGGTGCGATGGGTTCAATTGGATACCATATTTCAAGGGGTGTCTCCTAGAAGTGGTTACCCATAAATTTGAATCACTTAATTTGAATAGTGATGACCAAAACAAAAAACATGAGGTTGGAAAATTTTGGCTTGGCATCTCCCTTAAAACCCTAACATTTCAGCATAAAAAAATTATAAAACCTATTCATAACCCAGAAAGCACTTTAGCTTAACTGGCTCTTAAAGCGATCTACAGCATTTAAAACACTTTATTTCGATTTAGAGTTTTGTCAAATCAAACACAACATTAAAGGGGGTTAGGAGTTAATTTCATTCCTTTAATCTCTTCTTTCGCTACCTTAACTGCTTTGTTTGACTCAAAATCCTGGAGAGACAAAGCCCGGCTTAGTCTCTCTCGCTCTATAGCATTGCCCCTAGTTCTCAATGTGAAGATATGCCTAAATGAGAAATGCTATTCAAAGACCAATTTTGAATCTTAACCAACAACTCCACTATTTACCTGTTTATTACTGCATTTTATTTCCCCTCATTTCTCATTTTGCATTTTAATCATTCTTTTCTCTTTTATTTGTTATTCCAACTTATTACCCTTCTCCCATTTTTGCACATACTTCTTGTTATGACCCTTGGGTCCCTCATTTTGACATTTTACTAATTTAACGCCTTAATTCTTTAAAGTGCTGGTTTTATCATTTTTGTTCTTTAACAATATAAATTCGAAAAAAAATTACAATTCTTATTTATACCTAAACATGTTATAATACATGAGATTATTTTCAGTTAATACCTAGCGTGGATTACAACTATCTTCAGATATAATAAATTAATTTACATTTTGAAATTTAAGTGCTAAATCAAAGGATATAGCGAAAATAATATAAAGAAGTAAAAGGGTAAGCGGTAAATTCTGAAATAAGGCCGAATAATATAAAATAAGAAGATTATATATTATTGTGGAATATTAATTGTTCTGGCTTTAAAATAGAATGGAGGAGCTATTTAGCGAAAGATAATTGAAGTAAAATCCTTAAGACACCAAAATGTCTTCTAGGATAAGCATTATCCATTTTGGGGATTTGGGAGCTAGGACTTACAGGTTGTGTGCAGGAAGGAAGGGAAGGAAAGAAGGAAAAACAGTTGGAAGAATAAATCTGGTATGGAACTCTCCCATTTGTTAGTTAGGAAAAACCCTAACTCTTCCCATGTTTAGGATCTTTTTGTTGGTTTAAATCGGGTTTTGATGTTTGTTTTGATCTTGTTTTGGTTATGATGTTGAATGATGGTGTAATTGTGATATGATTTGGTTGTGGCCATTGTAAAGATGTGTGAATTGGTGTAGAGTTGTTTAAGGGGAAACTCTGTCAGAATTTCATTAGACCCGTGACTGTGTTTTGGCCATAATTTGGCCTATAGACCTCTAAATTGGAGATGAAAGTTAAGACCCAGGGCTACAAATGTTTGAAGAGACTAGAATTTAAATCCTGCTCTAAGACCCTTGGCTTGGGTTTGATGTTGAATCACAATTTTGTTTCCTCTACAGGAGTAGTTCATGTTGTTTGCACTATATCTTGAGTTATACTAATCCAAAGGAGGTAAGCCAAAATTCTACTTAAACTAGATACCTAGGACAATAACTTTCATAAAGAAAGTATGGTCAAATTATGTCCTTATAGTTCCTAGAAAGAATTTTTCAAATATAGGACCCCCAATTCAGATTTTTGTTCCTAGAAACTATCCGGGGCTTGATTCGAAATATTTGACCATACCTCACTTAATTTAAAGGTCCAAATAACTTGATTCATGAGCTTTGGAAACTTAATACATAGGTGAACATTTTGTAAGAAGATCACTTTGTCTAAAAACCTCGTTTCCTAGGTCGAAATTGTAGTTGGAGACTGTCTTATTTTGTTATCGGATTTTCCTCGATTACACCCCGATCTTTTGTCAATAAACCTTAAGGGTGATATGCTTAAGGGTAGCTAAGAGTATAACATGAATGTTAATAAGGACAAAATAAAATGCTACGAAACACATATAATTGTGTATCTTCTTAGGCTGATCATGTGATGAATAGGAGTGATTAGTGGCAAGCTCTCTGTCTAGTGCTTTCACGACACTTTTGTTGTGTAGTAGACACGTTTGTTTTAGTCTCTGACACTCTGCATAGTGCTAAACACTCTGTTTATTCTTTGTGACCACGTCTTATCCATTGCTGCCGCTTTTATTCGATGTTATCACCGTACCTTGAACACCTGGCCAAATAGCTGCGTCTCTCATTCATTGTTATTGGTCTATATAGATAAACATTTATATGATAAGTATCTGAATAAGGAAACATAAGAAAACGGAAGTAATCAGCTCTGATGCTAAGGCATAATTCAGTTATGTTCTATAGTGTGCTTACGGGTACCTTCTATTAAGAGATTTTTGTTATGTACTCCTATGGGAGATATGAATACTCTGATATGTGAATTGTGTTAAATGTATACTATAATTGAGGACCACTGCAAGTGGTCATATATGTTATCTGTTTTCCTACTAAGCTATAAGCTTAGCCTGGATGTTTCATTCGTATAGGTTATGAAGAGGTCATCAAAAACATCCCGCATTCGCCAGGGCCAACACAGCATTAGGAGTCCATCTTATGTAGGTTTTTGATTTTGTTTTTGAAATGTAAATGCAATATTTTTTAATAGTGGAACTTGTATAAATACAAGTAGTTGGACTTAGGCATATATGTTCAGGACAATTTAAATACCACTATGGGGGTAGTTTTACATGTTTTATGTCATTATGAATTTATGATTGAAATGGGCTTACCCCCAATGTCGGAAAATCGGGTTAAGGGTTCCTTGTCTGTGTGGCGTCTCACTCACTTGGCCAGCGGTTGGGGAAGGCGTTCACAGGGGTGTGGTAAGATGGAGTTATACTGAAGAACAAAAATATCGGTAATTACCACATACTATATAGTGCTTGGATTTCTGATCTCATCAGGCTCCATCGGTAAATATCGGTAGATATTTGAAAAAAATATCGGTAAAGCGAAAATTAACAAAAATACTTTGAAATTCATGAAAATACTTTGTTGAACTATAAAAAGACATAAATAAGCAAATATACACTTATTGAAAACAATATTTATTATAATTTATCGAAGTATGTTACAATAGTAATTTAAAACCAAAATGAAACCGTGTAGGTTCCATTACATTATTTGATGAGGATCCATCTGGTAGAATAATATTCATGTAGATCTTCAAAATATTGAGACAAATCACGAAAAATAATATTGAGAGCTAAGTAGACTTTGGATGTGTATGGATGAGTTTGTAAAAGAGATTGTATGATTTTATGGGTATTTATAAATTTTTTGGAGTCAAAATAGTCATTACCAAGGTATTTTACCGATATTTACGATATTTTACTGTCTTGCACAATTATTTACTATTTTGCCGATATTTTCAAAAATTCAGCACATGCGCATTAATGAGATCGGCGAGACCTTTTTTCGAGAAAAGGCGAAAAATCGCGAAAATCGGTGATTTGCGCCAATTTTTCGACCAAAATGCGCTGTGGTAGCGCGTCGCGAAATTTTTTCAGTGGAAAAATCGTTATTTTCCGATTTTTTGACTTTCGATTATCTTTTGCAAAAATCTCCATGCCGGCTGAAAATCGATTTTTTGTTGATATTTTGGCCGAAAAATCCAATTTTTTTGTCCTTGGTTATACCATGAGTGTGAGAAAAGATCGAGGCTGAAAAATTGCCTCCATTATACGTGTAAAAAGTGTTTTAATGGCGGTGGTGAAATAGTTTTGAAGAAGTTGCTTGAAGGTGACAAAGGATGAATGAACATCTGATTTCTGACGTAACGGGTAAAGCTAGATATACTTTGTGTAATGGTAAAAAAAAAATAACATAGTAGTTAAAGCTATCAGAAGATGAAATAAGTGAGGTCCAAACATAAAAAAAAATGATATCAAAGGAGAAAGGTAATACTTGGTTGTAAAGGTAACTTATGACTTTTATTAATATTGCATGAGTACAAGAACATGAATATAAATGTTCCTTGGGAAATGAAATGTTGAGAACACTTAGAAATTTGAAAGATATGTAAGATGGATGACCTAGGCTGACTATGTCACATGAAGATAAAGAAGCGAGGATCAAGCGAAGAGAAGATAGAACTAGGGCCCAAGATCGAGGCCGACTTGTTGAGTGGGCATATTGTCTCCGTTGCCCTCGACCAAAGTGACCCCAAGTGACGATCCAGCATCTAAAGAAAGGAAGTAAAAAAAATAAGACTGTGTAGGCTTATCAGCATAAGGAAAAAATCGAAATAAGGTTTTAGACATTCTGGACATATGTAACACAGTGATAAATTATAATGATGTAGGTGGAGAGGTAAGGATAAAGAGCTAAAGTTGACCAATAGATAAACTACTTATACCATCTAAAAAAATAATTCATGAGAGGCGATGTACTACCAAGGTAACTAGATCGATGTTCACATGATGAGAACTGCCATGTCCACATGATTGTCTTTGCAATCAACCTACTTTCTTTTTTCGAAAAAATAATCCGTTCTCTTGAAAGTACCCTCAAAATGACGTGTGATCATTGCTCATCACACCAAACATCCATATTTAATATTTTTATTTTCTTCTACACCTATTTATTTGACATTATATCTTGTAGTCGTCTCTATAAGACTCGAAAGAAATCGAGTTTGGGACGTCGACACACCTATCCTTTAAGTTTTAAGGCAAGTATTTTAATTTTTATTCTTATGGAAATATAATATAAATAATTATTTTTAAACAAAAAAAAAAAACTTATTTTATCCTTTATAGCCCAAAATAATAAATTGATTTTTGTGTCCTAATTAATTAATATTACCCTACTTTGCTAAAAGTTTTTTAATTGAAGATTCCAATTATTCAATAAAGTAAAAATATAAATTTTCTTATAGTGTGGGAGACCGATTAAAGAAATAACATCGACATGATATATGCAAGTTACCTTGAGGAATAGAATCATTCATGAAATACTTTTTCATTTCACCAAATGTAGGCGTTATATATATAAAAATGATTTATAATAATATTAAGGATAGCTTTAATTAGTCATTTTCAATAAAATTTCTTTTATAGGTTTAGGCTTGTTCCGTTTTGGTGTCATGCGTTAAAGATCTTTGTATTTTGTATTTTGTATTACATGTTCGGAATCCCATGCACCAGCTCATGCTAGAAAAGATGGTCTACAGTCTCAAATCCATCGACAATAGAATGTGCGACAATTATGTTGTAGGACCCATTAGCCAGTTTATGCATGGCATGCACTTAATGTGAATTGAATACGTAGTGTCCTATAAATCTTGTTAGTTGACCAATCTTGTATATAGATATAGAAACAATTGTTAGTTGACCAATCTTGTATATAGATATATAAACAATTTGTTTTCCCTTTTTTAGGATGTAATTGTATCTATATATTGCCTCTGTTTTGAAGAATATCCTCTTTTGAAATCTTTACTGCGGAAACTCTGTTTGACATGGTATGAGCAAGCTTGATCCCAGAAGTGAAAACAATCATTATCGTATTTTCCCTCGAAACTCATCACCCTCGTAAAGCTACTGTGAGTTTGATGGCTACCACTAAGATATCAGCGAACTTATCCCAACCTGACGGATTATCGTACACCACAGCAATTATGCTTTCAACGGAATCATCCTTGATGAGACCAGTACTCATTGTAGTCTCAACTCTGGGATGTATGTGTTTCTACGCAGCAAAACTGGATATCACTTGGAGAAACGAAAAAACTAGAATATGGAGATCCCAATCTTGGAGCATGGATTACTGAAAATCAGAGAGTGAAAAGTTGGCTCATTTACTCAATGAGTCCATCGCTAATCACGGCTTGATTTGTTCCTGCTCCATTGCGAAGGAGATATGGGGCCCGGTATAAAGTTCTATGATGGATCGGAAGCCCAGAGCACAGTATTTTTTAGGAGTTGAACCCGAGGAGATCTTTTCTATAAGCAAAATGGTCGACCATTATCAACATACTATATGAACTTGTTGCTGACCTTCCCGGAAATTGATCATATAACTACCTCTCGGGAAGGAGCAGTCGAAGGGGTAATCAGGTTGCGCCGATGGCTGGAAAGCCGAGTTCCTTATTTTTCTAAGTGGACTTGACTCTGAGTTTGATCAGGTTTGTGGAGAAATCTTGCGAAAATATCCAAAACTTGATTTAGAGAGCACATATGCATATGGGGAAAGAATATCAACGAGACGAACTGATAGGAGCTATTGTCCAATCTCACGAGAACTTCGGCTATCTTGGCTAACCAAACTCGACAAGGATCGTCGTCTAGATCATCAGCCAATCGAAATAATCAATCATCTGGAAAGGCCAACAACTTGGTATGCTCTCACTGTGGGGAAAAGGGTCATTCGCAACAGCGTTGCTACGAGACTATAGGCTATCCGGAGTGGTGGGACTTCTCAAAGAAGCCTCGTAAAAGATTCTTTGGGAAGCTATGATGACATCGTGGAAGAAAATCAGGCTGTTTGCTGCTGCCAAATGTTGCCCATCCGGTGTGTGGTAAAACATGTCGTATTTCTACAACTTCTAAGAATAGAACTTGGATTATTGATACAGGTGCATCCGATCACATGACGTGGGACTCCAGTCAGTTAAAATATGTTCTCCCTTCTTCTCAATCAGTTATTTCCACCGCCAATGGTAGCACCTCCCCTATTACTGGGGAAGGATATGTTATCTTGTCTAATACTCTCACATTAGATCTTTGTCTTGTTGTTGCATCTCTTGAATCTGACCTTTTTGTGCGATAGCGAATTACCTCAACTCTACCTTGTCTTGTAACTTTTGGCCCTGTTTTGTGTCTTTGCGAGGACATTCTAACACGGAAGATTCTTGGTTATGGTGTTAGGCAAGGGCCAAACTTTGCTACTTAGAGTTGATAGAGAATGGGGGGATCAATCAGTGAGCAAATCAAAACTAGCCGATAAAAATGAGAGCTCGAGAAACGCAACTATATGGTTATGGCACACGTAGATTAGGACATCTTTCTTTTGGTTGTATCTTAAATTGCAACCACAATTTTTAAAGTTGAATGATAGGGAATTTCATTTGTGACATTGTGAGCGCTAGAGCCACGTATTTCTTATTCACTAAAGTCTAAATAAAAGTTCGAGAACCTTTTGAAGTTATTCCTCGATGTTTGGGGTCCTACTTGAAAGGTTCCTCTATATCTAGAGCTCAAAGTTGCTGTGACATTTATTGATGAATGAACTAGAATGACTTAGGTGTCCCTACTTATTAAAAAGTGATGTGTCGCATTTCCGAAATTTTCACTGGCATTCACAGTATCAAAAGTAGATTCAGTGTTTGTAATCGGCAGTAGTGAGTTTCTAGATGCCTCTCTCGGTAATTTTGAGCAACCATGGAATTGTCATCGGGCCTGTACCTATGCTCCACAGCAAAATGGATTGGCGGAGAAAGAATAGACAGCACAGGGAGGTAGTCGTGCCTCCCTCTTCGACATGAACATGCCTCGATTTTACTATTGGGGTGGCGCGAAATCTTGCTCCCCTCTATCATGGATGAACACTTAATTAATAGACTTTCAACTCCCTCATGAAATTGCAATCCTTACTTTCAGTTCACCCATCTTCGAATCTTGAACCCGAGGTTTTAGATGTACGAAGTATGTATTTCATCCCAAAATCTTGAGAAATAAACTTGATCCATGTGCAAGCCCAGTGTGTTTTTGTTGCTTCTGCAATTTCAAAAAGGATATCGGTGTTATGATCCTAAACACAGAAAGCTACATGTGACTCTAGATGCACCTCTTTGAGAATTAGAGGCCTTATTACTCACAGGGGAGTCTCTAAGAATTCTCTTCGAGGGGAGGCTCAGTGAAGAGAATGGTGGAGGAGGTCTTGGAGTTTGTGAGTTGGAAGAGGTGAATGAACATTTTAAGCATGTTGTGTAACAAGGCTGTCATTCTGACCATAAGGCGAGTGAATCACCACCGATACCACCGAATTGCCCCCATCTACACCATTGCGAAGAATCAGCCCGGAATGTTCCTCCTCGAGTAAGTATGAATCACGTGGTTTGGAGAGTCTAATAAACATATATTCTGCAATCGATCTGCATATCCCTGAATTAGACCTAGGGAGTTCCAAAAAACTGATATGAACTCACGAAGCCAAACCAAATGCCAATTAACAATATGTGTCATCTCATAGGTTGTTGAATCGTATGTCATTTCTTTGTTAATCAATTGTCTGAGTTTCTATTCACAGTAATGTCTCTTGGATGCATTAATTTGGTCCAAAATGGAAGGCGATGAGCGAAGAGATGGGGCTCTACAAAAGAATGCCACTTGGGAACTTGTTTCCTTTGCTAAAGGAATGACCAATTGGATGCGAGATGGGTGTTCACGGTGAAACTCAGGCAAGATGGAAATGATGATAGATATAAAGCGACTAGTTCTTGAAGGGATATCGCATGATGTAACACCCCAAAATATACCATAGCAGTTTCGAGCATGTTTGGTATTTTGTAGCCTGTTGAATATTTCTGAGTTCGTCTTGAAAGCAGGTAGCAGAGAGACCAGGAAATTTATAAGATTTAAGGATAAAATTGTAATTTATCCAAGGACTTAAAAGTCATAAGTTAACAAGATTTGAGGCCAAAATGAAATAAAGGAAAGTTTATTTATAAATAAAAGGAGTTATGGGCTTAAAAGCAAATAAGAAACTTAACACAAAAATGGGTTTTGATAGCCAAACAAAGCCTAAGGAGATGGGATTTTAAGACCAAAAGTGGTCTCCATTTTGGTGAGAGCTACCAGCGGATGGGAGAAAGAGAGAAGAAGAGGGAAGAGGAAAGAGAAGAAGAAGAGAAAGAAGAGGAAAGGAAGGCGAAAAGGTATGAAATTGAACTTAAGTATGGAATTGTATGGATCTATGGGAATTTTAAGGCTTTGTATAGTTGTAAACTTGTCTTAATCTAAGGTTTTGATAAATTGCATCTAACCTTAGATTTCTTGAAGATAAGGTTGGTAAAGTCCCCTCTGAACAAGATGAGTATGAAATTTCCCTTTGAGGTTGGATTCATGGGTAAATGACAAGTAGTGAGTTGGGTTTAAAATAGAAACCCAAACAAATCAACGAGTTTGAATTGTGTATGGGTTTGTGACCCATATTAGAGTTGTTTTAGAGGAAATTCATGGAAGATTTTGAGGGAAAGATATGTAATGAAATATGATTTGAATAAAATAGAGAGATTTTGAGATGGATTAAATTAGTCTTGACGTGTTCATGAAGTATTGGAGTTGATTTGGGTATCAACACATAGGAAAAAAGAGGAAAGAGAAAAATATTAGCATATCACACACATTCT
This sequence comes from Tetrastigma voinierianum, assembly GCA_016808115.1. Taxonomy (NCBI): domain Eukaryota; kingdom Viridiplantae; phylum Streptophyta; class Magnoliopsida; order Vitales; family Vitaceae; genus Tetrastigma; species Tetrastigma voinierianum. Next base: position 48,828 of record JAEQBH010009185.1, read on the forward strand.
TCTGCTGCACTGCACACACCACCTTACGAAAAGAAGATTTATTTTAAATTATTTATTTTTATTTCACGACTTTCTGCTGCAGTCTACAACAGACATATGCAATTTATATTGGGATTAGTCATTTTAGACCGACGTATGCCAGGTACATGTCAAGGGTGTACCGGTACATGTGATGCTCTGTTCCCAATTTCGACCAGTTTTCGTATTTTAGCCATAAATTTCTCATTTCTTATCCGATTTGAGTGATTCAAGTGGGTAATTAAAATAGATTTCAAGGAGAACCAAACATATAGAAATAGGAATCGTCTAATTATGAATCAAAGTGGCCCATAAATTCACTCAAAGTGGGGCTATGTGCAAGCCAAATTCTGCTTCAGTTTGATCATAGAGTAGTCCGAGTTGTTTCGGACGTATCTTGAGTTCCGGTGCTCCGATTTGGGTGATTCGATTGAAGGAGACCCTGCTTCCTTAACTTTAAGGTACAAAGAACCAGTGTCAAATATGGAGACAAGGCACTGGAAAATGAATATTGCAAACTGTCCCTTGGGTAAAATCGGTAAACCGACTAGTTGGCATGAAAATGTCATAACTTGAGTTTGGATGATCCGATTGGAATGATTCCAATTTCGAAGTAAAGTTGATTCATCGAGGAACAAGAATACATGAATGATGTGTGAATACGTAAGTCTTCCTGTATAAGTATATGAAATGCCATATGTAAGAGGCATGAAATAAGAAAAGTATAGGAAATGCAATATGTATAAATATATTCGCGAAACATGAATTTGATGTGAAACATAAGCGAATTGAAATATGAGCATGAACATGAACATGAAAAGGGCAATATGTCGCAAAAACATAATGTGGCTAGAAGGCCCTATTATAAGATAGTAAGTTGCGAACTAAAATAATTGTAAAGCGCCTAAAAGACAGTTATTAAGCAGCCACGGCCTCATGTTCGATTAGTGCTCGGCACTCACGATTAGTACCCGGTACTCACGATTAGTCTTCTGACACTCACATCCTATTAATTTACAGCACTCTGTGAATTTGGTGCAAACCTCACATTGATCTCCGACAATCTGCTTTGTGCTATGGCACTTAGTCTGTCTGATATCTTGGTGCGTATGCGTAATCTACTCAATCGGAAGTATTCTTTTGATCCCAGCGAAAACAGGTTATGTGATAAGACTCACGAATAAGAATAGAGTAAAGATGCGAATGTATTTACGTATAGGATTACGCCAGTACCTGCAGTTATCTGTATTTGATTAAGAAGTTACGTAGTACCTACGGGTACTCCTGTATCTAATTAAGTTACGAGTACCTCTGAGGTACTCCTTTGAATCGATTAAAGTTACGCTAGTACCCGGGTACTCTTGTATTAGTAAAATAAGTATAGAAGTTACGTAGTACCCCGCGGGTACTCTTATATACAGCAATATATAAGTATAAGTCCAGTAGTACCTACGGGTACCTCCGAGCAAGTGTAACTCTGAATATGATTATGATATAAGCCGATAATCTGTTTGTGTTTGGATATGTTCTGAATCTGTATGAATCCGGTATATGTATCTGTTGTGATCACGTACACCTTTATGGACTAATGTCATATCGGTATGTATTTATCGATACGATCGACCTTGTATGTAATATGATTACGTCACATTCCAGACTTATCGTACCTCTGGTACCTTCGCCGCAAGAATAAGTTAGTAAGACCGAGTTCTGAGTCTAAGATGAGAAATACAAGAATGAATTCGATAATACAAGTATAAGTTAAAGTAGGAACCGGGATATACTTAGTAGTACAAGTTTAAGAATCTGAAGTACCCGATTATAGGATTACGTAGTACTTAAGAGTATACGACCCATAAGAATAAGTTCCAGCGATACGGTATCGTTAAAGTCATATCTCTATATAGTACCCCTCACGAGTACTCAGTATCAGTAAGATAAGTATAAGTCGATTAGTGCCTCTTGGTGCAGCCATTATAAGGAATGCATTGTAGTACCCGCGGGTACTTTGTACTAGAATAAGCTACGTATAAGATGCGAAGTACATGAATATGCTCTTGTAAAAACAAATTATAAGATCAGTAAGACAAATTACATAATTACATAATGCAAGTCTAGATCGTAGATAAGTGTAATGCTACGTAAGACAAGTATAAGATCCCAGGAAATACAAGAATAAGTACTAAGTCCTATAGTACCTACGGTACCTGCAGTATAATGAATATGTTACGTAGTACCTCGAGTACTTTTGTATCGATGGAATGTTACATATACCTACAGTGCCAGTATCCGAAAATCTGAAATTAGCTCTGCAAGTGGGATTAAGTAAGACAAGTATAGGATTACGTAATACATGTATAAGATCTGAAATACAAGAATAAGATCCGAAGTACAAGAATAAGCTCCGCAATACCAGTATACGTTCCGTAATATCTCTGTAAACTCCTACGGGAGATCTGAGATAGATATAAGTACCAGTACGTGCATAAGAATAAGTTATGTAACTCCTACGGGAGTCCCGAATGAACATAAGTCTATTATAAGTATAAAGTTACGGATAAGAATAGAATCACGTAACTCTACGGGAGTCGAGAATGAACATAAGTCTATTATAAGTATAAGTTACGGATAAGAATAGGGTCTATAACTCCTACGAGTCCGAATGAACATAAAGTGCATTATAAGTATAAGTTACACATAGAATAGGTTACGTAACTCTAAAGTCTCGAATGAACATAAACTGTTAAGCATAATTACTTATATAGTCCATGATATGAATGCATGAAATTTCTGATATACATTGTTATACACTTATTATAATTGTGTATATGCATGTAATATCATTATAAGTTATAGATCTGTTTCCCTTTCAGCGTAAAAAACAGCACGGGTTTGTCCGCGTGTAGGTGCGAGAAGAAGAGCGTTTGAACATCCGCATCTGAAGCTAGGCCAACACACCATGAGGTTCACTACATGTAGGTTCCGTGCTTTGATTTGTAAATGTAAAAGTACAGTTGTATTTGTAAATGGGACTTAGTATATGTGTATGATATTTGGAGTACGCTATATAAGATGTGGGCGTACCACGAGTGCAATTCGGTTTTAAAAGAAAAAAAAAAGTCCCAGTATATGGTCTCGCACCCCGAACTTGGTTCGGATATGCCAATCGGGTTGGAACGGGAATCGGGGTGTGACACGCAAAGGTATGGGATAGACTATCAGGATACTTTTGTACCAGTGGCTAAGGTCCAATCCTGGTCGCATTCTTATATCTGCTCGCTTGACAAATCGAGGCGCCTTTGCAGCAATTTGATGTTAAAAATGCTCCTCAATGGCGATTTGGAAGGTCACATGGAGCTACCACTCGGGTCAAAATGGTTCTTCATGTAAAGGTGAAATCTGCAAGTAAAAAAATCATTGTACGGGCTGGAAAGCAGGTCTACAGAGCATGGTTTGGGAGATTCATTCTGATAAGAAGGAGTTAAGGCTACAAACAAAGTAACTCAAAATACACTTTAATTTATAAAACATAAAGAAGGAAAAGTAATAGCTTTAATTGTGTATGTTGATGATATGGTCTTGACAGGAGATGACCCATGCAAAATGAAGGTACATGCAGAATGTTTAGCGCAAATTTGAAATGAAGGATCTGCGAGCGAGCTTAAATATGTTTTGGGAATTGAGGTAGCAAGATCGAAACACGGAGTCTTGCTTTCACAGCGAAAATATGTGTTAGATCTTCTAACCGAAATCGGAATGCTTGGTTGCAAACCAGTTGAGACACCCATGGAAATGAATCGTCGTTATCAGCGATTAGTTGGAAGATTGATCTACTTATCACACACAAGGCCAGATATAGCATATGCGGTGAGCGTTGTGAGCCAGTTCATGCATGCACCGAGTGAAGAACAAATGGAAGCCATCTGCTCCGGATCTTAGAATACTTAAGAGTGCTCCGAGGAAAGGTTTGTTGTTCTTAAAAATGATATCTCTAACATTGAAGGATACCTGATTACGATTGGGCGGGTGATGAATAACGGAAAGATCCGCATCACAGTTGCTACTTAATGGAAAGGTAAATCTTGTCACTTGGAAATATCGAAAGAAGAAAGGTAGTAGAATCAGTCAGTGAATTTCGGTGGCTCATGGTGTGTCACGGAATTGTTATGGATAAAGGAATATATTGAGGGACTTTAGGGATTGAATATGCTACACACATGAATCTCCATTGTGATAATAAGGCGACCATCAATTACGCAATCCTATTAACATGATAGCACTAAACATGTTGAAGTTTATACCGTCATTTCATCAAGAACCTTGATGAAAGAGATTATACAATTCATTTATTCAATCCGAGTCGGGTTGGCTGATATGTACTCCACAAGCGGTTCCGAGGGAAGTGTTTCATGGTATAATTGACAAGTTGGGCATGACAGACATCTATGCCAACTTGAGAGTGTGCATGGCGTACGCAATATTAAGATTAATTATGTAATTAATCTTAGAAATCTTGTTGATTTGACAATCTTGTATAGACATGAAACAATTGTTACAGTTTAGAGAGCCAATATTGTATATAGATATAGAAACAATTGTTGGTTGACCCGATCTTGTATATAGATATAGAAACAATTTATTTTCCCTTTTTGGACCCTAAATTGCTTAGGATGTAAATTTATCTATATATTACCTCTTGTTTTTAGAAAGAATATATATCTCTTTTGAAATCTTTACGCAAAAACTCTATTTTTGACAATAGTTGTAAGGAACCCGAGGAAGAAATGGTGCGAGGAAAGACTTTGGGCCAGTATAATAAATTCATTATAGGTAGGGAGTGAGCTCTTACATTTTTTGACCATGAATGCATGTTCCCACAAGTCTACTTCTAATATCTTCCTTGATAGGATTCTACTTACTATGAAATAGACATATATTATTATTCAAGTGGCTTTGCCAACCATTAGTAAATGTTCCTGAGTCTGCTTGCTTAATATCTACGAATAGGATTTTACTTACTTGTAAATAGACTTATATATATATATATATATATATATATAAGAGTTGCTTTACCCGACCATTTATGCATGCTCCCACAAGTCTACTTCTAATATCTACCTTAATAGGATTCTACTTACTATGAAATAGACTTATATATATATATATATATATATATATAAAATTAAACTTTGCAGCCATTAATGCATATTTCCACTGGAGCTACTTCTAATATTCATGTTCCACAAGTCTACTTCTAATATCTACCTTAATAGGATTCTACTTACTATGAAATAGACTTTATATATATATATATATATATAAACATAAGGATAAAATAGTAAAAACATAAAGTCAATAAAAAAAACCCCTAAATATATTATAATATACCCCCCTTAAGATGGTGTACTATAAATAACTTTTCAATCTTGTTACATATGTAAAGGGCAAGGCGAGATAGAGGTTTGGTAAGTGCATCAACAAGTTGGTCACTAGCGAAGACATGAACAAAATGTAGCTTAGACGATTGAACCACGTCACGAGCAAAATGGTAATCAATCGCAAAGTGTTTCATTTTAAGAGAATGAAATACAAGGTTAGTTGAAGAGAAAAGTGGCATCAATGTTGTCACGCGAGAACAAGGTGGCGACATTTGCACTAATGTAAGTTCCGATAACGATTGATTTTACCCATTGCGAATTACGTGGCGTAAGCGACAATTGCATGATACTCAGCCTTAGTGGAAGAACGAGCAACAATATGTTGATTTGTAGAACTCCAGGAAATGGGATTAGCACCAAGGAAAATAAGAAAAGCACTTGTGGAGGTACGATCATCTAGGTTACCAGCCCAGTCTGCATAAGAGAAACCATACAATGTAAAAAAAGTGTTTGGCCCAGAATACGGGATCTCGTGTCATTAAGATAATGAAGCGGTTTGATCGCTCCCATTGGTGTTCGGATTAGGCGCGATGCACAAACTAGGATAGTTTATTCATGGCAAGGAAATATCTTGTCTAGTCATGTAGGAGATGTTAGGCTACCAACCACGGCGGTACAAGGTGGCATTGATCGGCGTAGGACCATCATTAGCAGTCAGAGAAATTCTTACGACAAGCGAGAGGGTAGAGAAAGGTTTGGAATCTAGCATGTTATATTTGCTTTCCGGAAGATCAATAGCATGCCTTGTTGAGATAGTAGGGCAGGTTGGAAGTGGCCAAAACCTCAACTCCACAGAAGAAAGATAGCACCTCAAGATCTTTTGTGGCGAATTTAGAGTCAAGTAGCCGAATAATATTGTCGACAAGTGAAGGGTCATTACTTGTAATAATCAAATTGTCAAAATAAACCAGGAAATAAAGGAGCGCATTACCGCAGAAGTAAACAAAGAGGACAGTCCGCCTGAGGACATAAAACCAAAGTCGAGAGAGAGAGCAGAAGATTTAAAGCTCTTGGTACCAGGCTCGCGGAGCCTATTTGAGCCCATAAATAGTCTCGTGTAAAAGACAAACATGATCTCAGAGATAATCATTTACGCCCTTGCCCTTTTGTAATGCGCCCTCTCTATAAACCACCTGTAGAGATGCCCATTAATCGGAGCATTATTTACATCAAGTTTAGCCAAATTCCTTACTTACGATTGAGGGCTTGATACTTTAAATTACAATACAATTTGTGACACCCAATCAGGGATAAGTTGATCATCCATCAACGGAATACAGTGACTATTGTTGACCATTTCTCTAATGTTAAACTCTTGACAAAGCTACGAACACCATTGTTTAATCCCCAACAGATGCCAAAAACTTGTTTGGCAGTTTTTATATTTACCCCACAAGGGTATGATCAACCCAATTTCTATACGACTACAGGTGGACTATTACTTAATTCCCATCAGACATGCCAAATACTAGATAGATCATTAACTAATAATAGGTAGAACTGTTTTCTACTTTGTTATGATATTATATGATGAAATATGTTTTGGTCTATATCACTACAAGTGCATAGGTCATACAAGTTATATAGTAGATTATAAGTCCAGTTATCATTCCCACGAGAATTGATTTGAAAATCTAAAGATTAACTACCCTCACTACTCAAGATCATCACTATTTCAATACTAATTTCCTATAGATAATTATCTTTCTAAAATAAATTGAAGAAAGAGATAAAGAAATTCTAAAAATACATGGGTAAGAGAGTTTAGTGGACGGAAATAACACTGGGAATGAAATTAGTGTTGTGACCATCAATTTGCAAGTTTTCAAATAAAATATAAAGTGTGGGACATGAACTTTGGAATTGTCCAAGAGCAAGGTAGTGTAACATTGGATTTTCTCATAACACTACACATTTCACTCTTTAGCACCATTTCTATCTCTAGTCGGTGTGAAGAGACCAACCGGATTTCCTCTCCACCCAACGGAGGTTCCTCCAACCTCCTAGAGATTTGAGAAAACATTTCTTTTAAACCCTTTTAAAGTAGATCATTAGAGCGAACCCATTTATACGATTATGCTCCATTAAAACCTTATTAAACATGATAGGAAAAAAAATTTTCATTTCTTTTAAACATTAAACCCTTTTCTGATTAAACACATTTGCGAAAATCGAAGCGGGTTTCTCTGTTTTTCGGACATTTCCAATTATACAAACTTTCTATGAAACACTTTACCTCCTAAAAATATTCATTTTACTCCATATCAACTACGGGACATAAAGTCCACCACAAGCAATTTCATATCAAAATTTAAAATCATTTTCGAACACCATAGAAATATAAACAATATTTTTTTATAACCGTTGGGCTTGAGTCAGGGATTACACCCAACCGCCTACGTACCTCTACCACATAGAGGATCAGAGCTTTTATAGTTCATTTCTTGAAAACATATATACATTACAAAATAAAGGTGCACAAATAGTTATTTACAACAAAGTCTATACATTTTCAAAAAGTAGTCATCGCATGAGGAGGGGTATCCTTGAGCAGGGATGCTCGAACTGCACGTTAGTCTTTGCCCATAAAAACATTTTATAAAACATTTGGAAAGAGGGCGAGCTAAAAGAGCCTAGTGAGAGTACAATTCATAGGAAAATAATGTTTTCAGATATAGTTCAAATACAATATGTAAAACAATTGTATAAATATCTCATTTCAATAAACATTTACTTAACTTTCTTTTCCTTCCAGATATAGTTCAAATACAATGTATAAAACAATTGTATAAATATCACAATTCAATAAACATTTACTTTACTTTTTTTTTTCCTTTTTGAATCCGTCATATCTAATGGAACCTGCCTACCATTAATCACCGTTGGTCCATGAAAGAACCTCCAGAGGAAACAGTCTTACGATCATCGATGACCCAAAAAGAACCTTTGATAAATCATGCATTTCTTTTAGATACCATTGCACCATAGAATAAATCACATCGTGCATTGGTAACCTTTTCGTACTTTTCACGTGCATGGCAATATGCATCACTCTTCCATTCCCTCTATAAAAAAATCCTGTCCCTTCCATGTATATTTTTATAAGATACTTTAAGTCGACTTTCCTTTAAACTTTATCTTTGTAACATAGGGTAACCTTGGATTCAATCATAAACATTTCATAAACATGCATATATAGAATATGCATTCATAAACATTTCATTTCATATGGAAACCATAAATCATGCTTTATAAAACTATGGAAACCATAATCCTTTCATATTTTCTCAACATAATTTAAAGTCAAGAAAACCACAAATTTTTTTTTTCATTTGAACATTTATAACATAGATATGAAAACATATACATTTTTAAACATTAATATATATATATATATATATATATATATATATATATATATATATATATATATATATATATATATATATATTTCCATTAACATTTACATTTTCTCTCACCTTAGTTATTTAAGCCATTTTTCCTCCTTTAAAAACTTTCCACCTCCACCTTTGTCCTTAATCACTTTCCTCCTACAAGTCACATTATCCATAAATCCATTACCATTCATACCTTAAAAATATTCAATTAAAACATTAACTATAATATACTTTCTATTAAATTTGAAAGCAACCCTTAAGCATTTTCTTATTCAACTTAATCTCGACTTTTCCAATTCACTTCCAATTAAATCAAGGCTCATGACAACATCATTACAAACCTTAAATCAATCATTAACATGCTTAAAGTGAAAAAAACACCATAATGCCCTTCACCTTGTAAAAATTACATTATACCTAAATCAATTTTTTCTTAACACTTTAATTCCTAATACATTCATTAGGCATTCGCCGCTATTGATTAAATCAATTGAAACTCAACTTTCCATACTTTTCATAGGGTGGCTAATCCTACATGTCACCCATTCATCATATTTCTTCAAAATTTCTTCATTTTCTTCCAGCAATTACATTTAGCAATTCATCCAGTACCATTGATTCAATTACACTAATCAAACCAATGCATTTCCAATTTAACCCTATCTTGGCCCAAATTTACAACCATTATAATCTCACTTTTTCTTTTCAATTTCTTAGCAAAATCAACATAGAATCATGTCAATTTAATAGTTAAAGCCTTAACATAACTCAATTGAAGGTTTAGATAAATAATCCATAAGACCCTAATTGCTTACCTTAATAGTTTTGGGTGTACGGGAGTATTCTTAGATTAATAAATCTTCTATTCGATCTACATAAGGCAGCAGAAACTCATTACCATCACCATAACCAGCTCACTCCATTCTTAAAATTCCATAGACTAGTAAGTGATCTCACCTTAAAACTTGATCTTTCATAGGATTTGATCAAGACTTCATGAACATGGCCTTTACTTGAGTAGACTTGAAATGGCATGAGAATCACTTGGATTTCTTGGAAAGGGGCTGCTGAAATTCTCTCCCTCTCATGGACGTGAAGAGCTTCCTTTTCTCTTCACATTTTCCCTTTCAATTTGTCTCACTATTAATCACCCCAAAGTAAGTCCAAACGCCGTGAGTCATTTTTCATGCCTAATTTGCCCTCTAATTGTCCTCAATTAACAACCTTACCATTAATTCATATCCTTGCCTTCTCTCATTTAGTCTAGTATATATAGTCAAAGCAGCAAATTCACTTTATGCTCCATAAAATCCACTAACCCAAACACTAGTTGGGCTTTAACTATCTCCATGGTTTTGCTCTTACAAATATCTCTTTAGCGTAGTTAACTTTAACTCATCAATTAACCAAGTTAAATTAACTTCTTGCTATGGCATGGATCCATTCTCATAGGTCCATTCTTAATCCCACATGGATCACCAAGCTTGTAGCACCATTCTATTGGTTCTTACTTTTAGCACACTTAGATTAGGGTTACTCATTAAATGACTTAAATGCCCTCCTTGAAAAATATACCCCTATACCAATAAAAATTCATCTTCATAATAGATCCAATCATAAAATTGACTATGAATCTCTAATTAAACTTATTCGTATTTAGAAAAATTCTAGGGTTACAAGGAATATTTTTTAAAACTATTTAAGTAAAAAGGGCATTTTTCGTCATAAATGGTAAGACTTAAAAACATGGCAATTCCGTTTAATTCGTTTCAATTTCTTTAGACTCAATACATTATTCTGAACATTTTCGATTTACGGGGCTTGTTTTTCAAAAATTAATGTTCATTTGATCATTTCCAATCAAATACATGACTTATCGAAAACGATTTTTACTATTCATGGAAACAGTAAATTCAGGGTCTCACATAGTGGGTCTTTAAGGCTATGAGGACTTGATCTTTAAGATCGACTATTTTCCTTCTTATTCATAGCCATCTCTTGGGACTCAGCGCAAAACCCCAACTTTGATTGGATATTTATAATAGTAGTTTTTTAGAGGCGGTCAAGTTCAATGATATGAACATGAGGGTAGATTAAATTTAGAAACGCTGGGGACGTCATTTAGGCATAAGTGAAAATTTCGAAAATTATGGCAAGGGTGCCCATAAGGAATAGTGATTTTTTCTTGGTATGTCAGGATGGAGGGTTTGCAAAGGAATTTAGAAATTTCAGTTTATATGACTTTGGCCCGATATTTAGAAATTGGAGAGATTTAAGTGATTAGTGATTTCGGATGAAAATTGGAGCCTGCGGCTGAAATTTTTCGAAGTGGGCGAAAATACGAAAATGTCGAATAAATCGCAGAGTCTAACGGCCCGAAGCGGAGTGAAAGCGAGTCCGTTTGGATCGTTTCTAGGCAATGCACGGGCGTAATTCGGATAATAATACGCTATTATCAAGTTTATAGTTTTAATGATTTAAATCCGATTTCGGTGATTTTGAGCACAGGAATCTAATGTGAAGGATTTAATTAGAATATTTCGTATGATTAATTTGAAGTTTAGAGCGATACTGAATATTTTTTGACATTTAATCGGTATAAAAGCGTATAAGGTGAAGCGAGATAAAATGCCTTTATAATGAAAATATTTTATTATGAAACCAGTCAAAAACATTTCTTAATGGCTAAAGATTTGGGTTTGTACTCATTAAAATGGACCAATGAGATTCATAGGCTCAAATGCAATAAAATAAGTTTGATTGCTTAATTATCGAAGGATGGAGGACCAGGTATCAAATAAAGTTAAATTATTAAAAGGGAGGGGGAATAAAAATTAACTCATTTGTCTCCAAACAAGAAACCATACGGGTTTGAAGAGAAGAGGAAAAGAGAGAGAGAAGAGGAAGGAAGAGAGGAGAGGAAGGAGAAGAGAAGAGGAAGGCAAGCTCGAGCAAGGTATGGGCTGACGCCTAGTATGGATGCATGGAATTTAAGTGCTGTATGGTTAATAGCTTATCTCAGAAAATTGGTTTGATAGAATTGCATCGTACGCTAGTTTCTTGAAGATAGGGTGTTGACCATATAATTTTATGATAGTTATGGAATCCTCTCTTAAATGGATTCATGGGTAAATTGAGAGTAATTGAGTTAGGGTTTAGAACAAACCCTAACTAATTATCATATTTGGGTTGTGTATGGGTTATAACCCATATTTGAGTTGTTTGGAAATAATTCGGAAAAGTTTTGAAGATACACATGTAATGAAAGATGATTGAGTAGAAAGAGATGTCAAGATGAAAATGAAATGGTTTTGAAGTGTATATGGACTATAGAGGATTGAATTGGATGGAAAATATGGAAAAAAATGCGAGAAAAGCCCCACATTACTGGTCATTTTTAAGGCGTGATCTCGAATACCAGGAAATGCTCTGTTTTCTGTTTTGACCCATTTCGTATTTTTCCATAACTAACAGTTTCAAATCTGATTTGAGTGATTCAAAATTATGGGTAAAATAGACTTCTATGGGAGAAAAAGTTATCTGAAGGAAGTGCGTGCAAATTGTAACCTAAAGTGCCCAAATATTTACTCAAAGTAGGGCCGTATGCAAGCCCAAATTCCTAGTTCGTTTTTGAACATAGAATTCTTGAGTTGTTTTGGACGTAAAATGAGTTTGGTATACAATTTGGGTGATTTCAATTGGAGAAGAACCCTTAGCACCTTAACCAAAGAATTATAAAGAACCAAGTATCAAATATAGGTTAAGACATTTGAAAAATAGGTGTTTCAAAGCAGTCCACAGTCTTAAAATCGGTGAGAGGCATTAAGTCCATTTGTAAAGAAAAGGGGTAGTTTGGTCGTTCCCTTGGTTCGTATTTTAAGTGTGGTTAAATGAGATTTAAGTGAATGTAATGTGGTTTGGTGAAAATGAATGTATATGGTGGATTAAATAGAAGTTTTAGGATTTAATGGTTAGTTGTGGTTTTCTTAGAAAAGGTAGAAAAGGACCTCGGACGAACGGGGTCGACGGGAAGCAAGCGGGTTGAAGCGGTGAGCCGGTGAGTGTAAAACTAATATTTTGAAAGTGAGTTTTAATTAAGAAATGATTTTAATGTGAAAAAGGAAAAGATTAAGATAAATGTTTATATAGATCTCCATAAGAATGTAGTAAATGTATAAATGTTTACTTTGCCTAAACATATATATTATAACCAAATGTTTATATGTATATATGTTAAGCATTATGGAAGTTTAAAAATGTGTGAAGAATGCATATGTATATTTCCTTATATGTATGTTTTAATGATAAGTAAAGGATTTAAATGGATTTATAAATGTATTTTGAAGAAAGGAGTGAATGATTTTAATGTTAAACAAGAAAGTTTAAATGTAAATGTTTATATATATGTGTATGCATATGTTAAGGCATTATGGAAGTTTAAAAAATGTGTAAAGAATGCATATATGTATTTGCATGTATGAGTTTTTCATGATAAAGTAAAGGATTTAAATGGATTTATAAATGTATTTTGGTAATGTTTGTTAGTTCTTATATGACGTTATGAGGCGATATCGGCCGAGGAGTACCTTAAAGGCGTGTAAAGTTTGAGGGGTAAAGTTATAGGTTACTACTTTGAGGGGAGGAGGAAATGGTGTTTGGTAATATCACTTACACGTGATAAGGTGCTATGAATTTGGAACCCTATGCAAGCGTGAGTTTCTCATGACGTAGTGGTTATGGCCCAGATGTATTTGTCCCTCACCGTCGATTACCGAGCTTGTTCGGTGTGTTTTATTCATAAGTTCAATCAGAAAGAAAGTTTAAAGGCATAAATGTTTAAGGCATAAATGGATTTTAATTGTATAAGTATTTAGTAGAAAAGAAAGAAAGTTTAAGGCATAAATGTTTAAGGCATAAATTGATTTTAATTGTATAAGTATGTATTACTTTGATATATACCCAGAAAATGTTATTTAATGAAATTGTACCCTCATGAGCTCCTTTATCTTCATTCTTCCATATGTTTTAAAACATTTTCGAGGACCAGACGGGTCTTGGCCGGTCAGAGTACCCTCTGTCACGAGTGAGTTAGACCATCGAGGAGGCGATGCATGGCTTGCATTGTATAAATAATTTGCATATTTATAGGTTGAATAAGTTGTCAATATCATATATGCATATATGGATATATTTTGAAAATGAACTACTTAGCGGTGACAAGTCAAACTCAATTGATCTTTATACGCCCCGTGCACATGTAATTGAAGAAGTTTTGAATGTTTTGATGATTTGAAGTGAATAAATATCCATATGTCTGTATATTGTGTTTTTGATTGGGTTGTGGGCGGGGTCTAAGAAACGGAAGTTGAGAAGTTGAGTTAGGAATTAAGTCTTTAAATGTTTCGCGGGTTGTAAATTTGAGTCAGAAAAAACGAGAGGAAACTGCGGCCAATTTTTATGAAAAATCCAAGTGTTTGAAAATGAAAAAGAAAAAAATTTATCACTTCGGCTTCGCATTATTTTCTAAAGATATGTTAAAGTTGTAAAAGGGTTAAGCTCCATGGATTTATTTGAATTGTTTTGAGGAAAAGTTTCTATCCATTGGAGTCTTTGGGAGGTCCCCTCGGGTTCATGAGGTTAATCTGGGTTGGGATCCTTCAACGTGGTATCAGAGCCACGGTTTTGAAAATGTTATAAAGATTTGAAATTTTGGTTTTCATATGATTGTTTTAATGTTTTAATTTAAAATTTCATAAATTATTTATGTGATTTAAAATCATACATGCATTACATGACATATGAAATTTTTGAGTTCCACAATGCGTCGTCGAGAGCCGACCCCTTTACGGGAGAGCTCCACAGGGCATTAGTACCAGCACGAATATAGGGTTTCATTTATGAGGAAATAATACTGAATCTTTTTGAGTTGGAAGGTCTAGGCGAAAGGAATCTTGGACTTTAATTTCCAAAGATTACATTTGGAGGATAGGAGAATAGTGTAGTGAAAAGATCATAAATGTTGGAAAAGAAATGGTAGGCATGTGTAGAAGAGAGTCCCACTCATCATCAACTACCTTAGGAGGAATATTAATGTAATTAAATCGAACTTGTCCAAATGGGAGTCTATTCGTTGGAATGAAAATGCATTGCCACCTTGCCAAATGATAATGTTATACGGGTGCTCAAATTAGATTATGATAAATTGCCAACACAATTGAAACAATGTATTACTTATTGTGCTTTGTTCCACCAAGACTATGAAATTGAAATAGTTGCTGGTACAATTATGGATAGCATGAGGATTCATTCAATCCTTGAAACGAGGATGACGATTAGAGGACATGGGAATCGATATTTCAAGGAATCGATTAATCAGATTATTGTTGAAAAAAAAGTTGAAGGCAGAATTCTAATGATGATTAACATATAAAATGCATGATCTTACTACATAATCTTGCACAATCAATTATAGGATAGAGTCTTAACTAGAAATGCCACCAGAATATGTATGAAGAGAGAAGTTAGTCATGTATCATTGCTTGAAAAGTTGAATCCGATGATAAAAAATAAAATGGAAAAACCAAAAGGTCCATTATCATTTCTTGAAAAGCAGCATTCACCTGTCAAGACTACAATGGAAAAAAAGCTCAAAAGGTCCATATCATGGCCTGAAGGGTTTGTTGTGGAGTGCAGTCCAGAGATTTGGACCCGGTAGCGTCAGCCAGCCCACGCAGTCTGGCCGGGTAGTAGAGGCCGCGATTAGGGATGAGAGGGCCTGGATGTGAAATCCCCAAGCTACGCTTGTCCCAAGGAAGGACAGAAGCGGGTGGGTCAACGTGGGTTCAAGGAGGTTCAGTAAGCAATTAGTTTATGGTTATTTATCTAAACCTTCAGGTGAGTTATATTAAGGCTTTAGCTATTAAATTGACTTGCGATTATAGGTTCGATTTTGCTAAAATTGAAAAGAAAGAATGATATTATAAGGATAATTTAGGTCAACCTTGGATGTTAATGGAAGTGATGTTGTTTGATTGGTTTGTTGATTATTAGCATTACTTGTAAAATGTTTGGAAGGAATTAATGGAATTAAGTTGGAATAGAAAGAATGAATCGAGGTTAGACGAAAGGTTTAATTAAATGCATTGGTTTTTTGATTAGTTAAGTAAATCAATGACATTTGGATGAATTATCAAATATAATTTGTTGAAAGAAACTGGAAGAAATTGAAGAAATAATTAGATATGTGTGACATGTAGGATTTGAGCACCTTAGAGATATGGAAAAGTTGAGTTTCCATTAATTTTAATCAATTAGTGATTAAAAAGACCTCTTTGGAATGTTAGAATTAATGTGTTAAGAAGAAGAATTGATTAAGATGTAATATAGTTTGCTAAGGTGAGAAGGGCATTATGGGTTTTTCACTTTAAGGATGGCTTTGCGGTGTATTGCTTGATGCCCAGGGTCCCAGGTTGTATATTAATCTCTTGAGAATGACAGATTGCATATGCTTCTAGGCAATTGAAGAAGCATGAACAGAATTATCCTACACACGACCTTAAGCTAGCAGCCGTAGTATTTGCCTTGTGGATATGGAGGCATTACTTATATGGAGTGCTGGCCAGTTTTCTACGAATCATAAGAGCTTGCGGTGTCTTTTATGCGGAAGGAGCTGAACATGAGACGGAGGATGGATTAGGCGATCAAGTTTATGAATGCACACCAGCCGAGATATCATCTGGAAGCGACGTGGTAGCGGATGCTCTTAAAGTAGGAGACCATGAGTTCCATGCTCGCATGAGGGGGTGTGCGTCTTCTCGGCCCGATAAATTGAGGTCCCTTGGGTGTGAGGCCCAGGCGTGGGTCAAGCCTTTAGTGCTTACCATTTCATGTACGTCACGTATTGATAGACGAGTTAGAGGCTTGATTCGGGATCCACGGATAGTGAAATTTAGGTATAAACATTAAATGGGAGTGGTGAGTGAAGAAAATGGAAGAATAAAATGGAATATGGTTTGTGCATAGTCGGCCAAAATGGAAATAGAAATTGAGGTAGATTAGTAATTCCATTGTTTGACGAGAGATCCAAGTTTACCTCACGGTTTGGTCCGGTTCTGAGAATGCCCTTGACACTAGCGCACTTGATGCGACTTTTCATCAGAGTAGACGAATGGCCAATCTAAAAGAGGACTATCGGACTTTAGAGGATATGCTTAGAGCATGTGTTATGGAGTTTAGAGGCTGGGACACCCATCTACCCGATGGAGTTGCATACAATAGCGGTTATTAGACGGTGTGGTAGTAGGCCCTTATGAGGCTCTTTATGGAAGAAAATGTCGAACTCTCGATGCATTTAGGATGAGGTAGGCGAAAGAAATTAGTCGTCACGTGACCAAGTGACTTGTAGTAGATCCTGGTTATGGGATAAGACGGAAGAAAATTGCTGAGCCAGCGAAAAGTTATGCGAATAATCGCCGTAGGGACCTAGTGTTCGAGGTAGGGGATATGGTATTTTTAAGGATTTCCCCATGGAAGGGCATACTAAGATTTGGGAAACGTGGAAAGCTGAGTCCACGGTATATTGGACCATACAGGATTGTTGAGAGGATTGGGGAGGTGACATATCGATTGGAGTTGCCATCTGACCTCGATCGCATTCACTATGTTTTCCGTATTTCATCTCCATGAAGTATGTCACCAGGACCCTTCACATGTATTGATGAACAGCGTGAAAGTGTTATTGGAGTCATACGGTAGGAAGCTAAATTGGGAGCATGAGGAGTGAATGAAAGAAACATTATCCCATGCTTTTTGATCGAATGCAATCATGTTAATTTCGAGAGACGAAATTTTTATAAGGAGGGCTGATTGTAAAACCCTAACTGATTGAATCATTATAATAGTAGTTTTTGAATGATTAGAGGTCGATGATAGACATGAGGGTAGATTAAATTTAGAAACGCTAGGACGTCATTTGGGCATAAGTGAAAATTTTAGTATGGCAGTTTCTACCCTAAGGAATAGTGATTTTCTTAGTATATGTCGGGATGGAGGGGTTTACCAAAGGAATTTTAAAGAATTTCGAGTTTCTATGACTTTGAGGCGATATTTAGAAGAGTGGAGATTTAAGTGAATAGTGATTCAAGATTTGAAGCAGATGCAACGAAATTTTTGGAAATTGGTGAAAATACGAATGTCAGGAATAAATCATAGAGTCTAACGAAGCTTAGGCAGGTAGAAAGCGAGTCCAGTTTGAATAGTTCGACAATCGCAGGCGTAATTCGGATATGGCATACCTTATTAGCTAGGATTTATGATTTTAATGATTTTTTAAATCCGATTTAGGTGATTTAGGAACTGGAATCTAATGTGAAAGGATTTAAATTAAGAATATTTCATGGTCGAATTTGAAGTTTAGGCAGGCCATAGAACTCTTTGACATTTAATCGGTATAAAGCGTTATAAGGTGAAGCGAGATAAATGCTATAATGAAGATATTTATTATGAGAGCCAATCAAAACATTTCTTAATGGCTAAGTTAGGGTTTGTGACTCATTAAAATGGACCCATTAAATTCATGGAAATAAATACAATAAAATAAGTTGATTGGCAGTGTGAAGGATGGAGGACAAAAGGTAAATAAAATAAGTTAAATTATTAAAAGGGGGAGGGAGACAAAATTAGCTCATTTTGTCTCCCAACCCAATAGAAAAACCATACGGGTTTGAAGAAGAGAGGAAAAAGAGAGAAGAAGAGGAAGAGGAAGAGAGGAAGAGAAGAAGAAGAAGCCCAAGCTCAGACAAGGTATGGAACTATGACCTTTAGTATGGATCTATGGAATTTTTAAGAGTCTTTGTATGGTTAATAACATCTCCAAAACTAGGGTTTTGATAGAATTGCATCCTACCCTTGGATTTCTTGAAGATAGGGTGGTAAAACCCATATGGTACACATGATAGTTGTGAATCCTCTCTTTTAAATGGATTCATGGGTGAGGTGAGAGTAATTGAGTTAGGGTTTCGAACAAACCTAACTAATTATCTGTTGGGTTGTGTATGGGTTATAACCCATATTTGGAGTTGTTTGGAAATAATTAGGAAAAGAGTTTTTGAAGATACATCACATAATGAAAGATGAATTGAGTAGAAAGAGATGTCAGGAATGAAAATGAAATGGTTTAGTGCCTTATGGACTATAGAGTTGAATTGGATGGGAAAAATACTGGAAAAAAAGTAAAAAGCCCGCTGTGGTCATTTAAGGCGCGGTCTCGGTACATGAAATGCTACATTTTTGTTTTGACCCGGATTTCGTATTTTTACCATAACTTGCTCATTTCAAATCTGGTTGAGTGATTCAAATTTTTGGGTAAAATAGACTCATAGAGGAAAGAAGTTATATCAGAGGAGGTGCGTGCAAATTGTAACCCTAACAAAGTGCCCAAATATTTGCTCGAGTGAGACCATGTGCAAATGAAATTACAGGTTGGGTTTTTGAGGCCATAAGATTAGCAGAGTTGTTTTGGGCTAATAATGGTTTCGGTACTCCAATTTGGGTGATTTCAATTGAAGAACCATAACACCTTAATTTCAAAAGAGTATAAAGAACCAGTGCTCAAAATATGGATTCAAGACAATTAGAAAATGGGTGTTTCAAAGCGATCCCCGAGTGTAAAATCGGTGAGAGGGCATTAAGGTCATTTTGTAAAGAAAAGAAATTAGTTTGGTCATTTCCTTGATTTAAAGTATTTTAAGTGTGGTTAAATGAGATTTAAGTAGATAACAATGTGGTTGGTGAAAATGAATGTATATGGTGGATTAAAATGGAAGTTATATTAATGGGTAGTTGTGGTTTCTTGAAAAGGTGAAAAGGACTGATCGGACGGGAAGCGCGAGAATTCGACGGGAAGCAAAGCGGGATTGAGGCGGTGGCGGTGAGTGTAAAAACAATATGTTTGGAATTGGTTTAAGACCAATGATTAATAATGAGGAAAAATTCAGATCAAATGTTTGCACACTGTGGACTATCCATAAAATCATGATAAATAATATGATATTGCGCCTTTCATTATATAATTAAATATTTCATATATATATATGTTGGCATTTTAATAAGGTTTAAAATGTGAAAAATGTATATATATTTTCATATATGTGTTTTAATAAATAAATAAAGAGTTGAATGGATTTATAAATATATTTTGAGAAAGGGTGATCGTTAATATTTAAAATGAAGTTTAAATATAATGTTTGTATATGTATTATATGTAGGCATTATGGAAGTTTAAAAATGTGTAAAGAATGCATATGTATATTTTATATGGCTATGATTTTCATGATAAAGTAAAGGATTTAAATGGATTTATAAATGTATTTTGATAAATGTTTTGCATTGGTTACCCTAACCCCATATATTTATTATATTGATATGAAACGGGTACCTTAAGCGTCTTAAGGTTGGGAGTAAAAGTTATAGGTTACTAAGCGGGGAGGAAATGGGTGTTTAGGTAATATCCTTGCATTGATAAGGTGCTATGTTTGGAACCCTGTATCTGAGCGTGAGTTTCTCGCGACGTGAGTGGTTATGGCCCCGGAATGTGTTTGTCCCTCAGTCGGACCGAGGCGTTCGGTGTGTTTATTCCACAGGTTCCATCAGAAGAAAGTTTAAGGCATAAATGTTTAAGGCATAAATAGTTTTAATTGTATAGTATTTATTATAAAGAAAGAAGAAAGTTTAAGGCATAAATGTTTAAGGCATAAATTGATTTTAATTGTATAAGTATGTATTACTTTATTATATACTGAAAATGTTATTTTAATGAGAAATTATGCACTCAAAGCTCCCTTGTCTCATTCCTTTTCCATATGTTTTAAAACATTTTCGGGGACCCGAGGCAGTGCGCGGTAGAGTACCCTCTGTGCGAGTGAGTTGGCGAAGTCGAGGAGACGTGCGTGTGAGCTGCATTGTATAAATGTTGCATATTTTTATAGGTTGAATAATTTGTCATGTATATATGCATATATGGATATATTTTGAAAAATGAACTGCAGTGGTCGACCCAAGTCGGCCTGAAATAAATCTTTTTATAAGCGTGCATGTAATTGGAAAGTTTTGAATGTTTTGATGATTTGAAGTGAATAAATGTATATGTGTATATATTGTGTTTGATTGGGTTGTGGATGAAGAGTCCTAAACTGGGAAGTTGAAAGTTAGTATTGAAAGATTGAAGTGTTTTAAAATGTTTCGCGGGTTTTGTAAATTTGAAAGTCAGAAGCAGAGAAACTACGGCCAATTTTATGAAAAATCGAGTGTTTGAAAATGAAAAAAGAAAAAAATTTCACTTAAGCTTAGCATTATTTCTAAAGATATGTTAAGTTGTAAGGGGTTCGCTCCATGGATTTTATTTGATTGTTTTGAGGAAAAGTTTCTATATCAGTAAGGTCTGATCCTGGGGTTCATGAGTTAATCCCGGTTTGGGATCCTTCCTTTGCTTGCCTCATAAACGAGGGAGTGTCTGAAGCCCTCTCGATATAATTAGTGGCTCAACCATCAATTGGACAAGAATGCTCTCTCTCCTGGATTAGAATCATAGCTAACACATGATGGAGATTATTCCTTCCAATTTAGGTGGAACCTCTATGAATTAAGCGTGATAGATCGGTAGAATTGGATCTTGCTTTGTTCCTCGAGAACCTGCGCTCTTGTTGTCGCTCGAGAGGAGGAACGGAAGTCGAGGGATAGAACGCAACCCAGTGATGTATCACGATGAGTCATAAGTTCATTAGTTCAATGAATATTGGTACAATTTACCCCCAAGTTACTATTCTTTGCTCTCGGGTAGTCCATCTGCGTATTTACTTAGAGGATCTAAAAATGGAAGTAAACTCAATCTTGACTCTTACGGGTACCAAACATTGATGATCATAACAGTTCAATGTTAGAGCAACACCAATAATCCAGTTTTCATTCCCAAAACAACATTAAAATACCACAACCAATAATCCCAACCACAGATCCTTTCCAGAGGGAGCTTATCTTTTCATTACTGGATCACAAATGATAATGACTAGTTGATTAAGCAATTTCATTGAAATTGCGTCAAAAGCGAAAAAATGAATTCAGAAAAATTCTCGAAGGATTCATTAGGGTTAGGACATAAATGGAAACTTGATTTACAATCTTTCCAGCTTTGAATCTCAATTCAGATCCATTACTCTAATCTAAAAGAAGAAAAATTTAACTCTAGAAAAGAAAATCAAATAAAGAAATAAAATAAAGAAAAAAAAGAAAAGAAAAAGAAAAATAGAAAAAATATACAAGAACTTTGGCTCCTACTCTCAAAAGCTTAGGATTCTGAAAGTTGAGCAAAAGTTGTACATTAACCTAGCGCTTCTTGTTGGGCTCTAAAATAATGGACCGGAATTCAAGGGCAGAAATTGTGGGTTCAAATACGAATACGTTAATGTCTTTGTGGCGACATTGTTGGTCCTATGTGCGACATAGCAATCTTCTTACTTGGCTTTGGCTTTAGCTGTTGTGGCTTTATTGCGCATTTTTCTATGTTTTCACTTTGATTTATTATTAAGCGATATAGGTTTTAATGTCGCTGACATATTTTCATTCTATAGTGTTAATCTTTGAATGGCCTTTCTTCACATAAAGACTTTAATCGCGACATTAATTTTCAACTCTTTGCGGATTTTGTCGGAGTTTTTCTATGTTCTGACAAAACTTTCTTCTTTCCACTCTTTACCATTATGCGTGACAAAACGTTTCAGTGTCGTGACATTGTCTAATCAACATTCAATGATTACTCTTTCTAGTATATGTGAAGATTAGAATGTCTTAATGATGTTTTTTATCATTTTGCATTGTTTCTTCATCGCGACAAAGTGATCATAATAACCATAATAATCTTTTTGTTCTCTGTCTTTGGACATGAAAGTATAGTTTTTCTATGTCGTACAAACATAGTTCCATTGTTTCATATACAGAGCTCTTCTCATATTTGTATCGAGAGAAGAATTTGAATATCAGCGACAATACTTCCTACCTTCAGACTTTCATTGTGTCATTGGCATTAATCAGATCATGACATACTTTCTACCTACATTCTTCACTGATTATGTTGCGACACAGCTGTGAAATGTCGCGACATTCTTTAAACTGTTCTTTTGAATACTCTATTTTCTCTTTGTTGCGACATAGTTTTGCTTGTTGTGACAAACTTTTGCATGTTGCCTTGGGGTTTTGTCACGACATAACTACATTTCCCACCTTAGCCTTTTTTTTTTGGTTTTTAGCCTTTTTTTTTTCTTGTTGGTTTTATTTCTTTTGCACATTAAATCTTGTAAAACATAAATTTAGATAAAGATTCCATAGTTAATCATTAAATTGGACCTCGGCTTTCAAATATGAAAAAATGAACTTAAAATGAATGGGTTTTGAACTCATCAAACTCCCTCAAACTTGAGTTTTGCTTGTCCCCAAGCGAAGAATAAGTACTGTTTTAATCTCAGACAATTCAACTTTATTTTTAAGGACATTTTCTATTTTGCACTGAACTGTGCACCATGCCTCCATAATCGGTCATCTGGGATAACATATCATCTTTGAATCAGTTTCAAATCAAGAATGAAGAAGATTTTGAATTAAGTTTAGTAAACAAACAAATAATTCATATAATATAAAAAATTTAATCATTTTCCTTGAATCAATGAGTGTGTGTGGTCTTTCCCCTTTTTCAATTTGGCAAATTAGTTAATCTTCTGAGATACTATTCAGACAATGAACTTCTCCTTGGTTTTTCTAAAATCCCATAGGCTTGTTGGTCATATTATTCTCCGCTAATGTGGCGGATACCTTAGGAATAGTGATCTTTCAGGAAATTGTAATGTGTGGCTTGGGCACTTGGGTAGATAAATGGACAATTTAGGTTCAAGTTTACCCAAATTGCATATACAACTCAACATCTTTGCCTTCACTCTTCATCCTTCTACTTTCTACTGTCATTAACTTTCAAATACCCCCAAACTTGGTTTGATGCTTCCATTCATACTATCCATTGTGGTAATTCTCCCGGACATTCATAATTCCATCCCGACTTCAAGCGGAATTTTCCCTCTTTTCTTTGTTTCAGGTTCATTGGAATGGTGCAATGTTTTGCCCTTTTAAGCTTTCTACCACCCTTAGAGACCTTTGGGTTAGCAACTCCCATACTAGTTGGCATTAGGGTACTAGGTGTTGAAACACCCAAGACAATTGCTTTCGAGGGAGAAGGCTACAAGACAAGCGCTCATTCCACCTTGATATGATATTTCCACAACTCCTTTTGTTCATTTCTTTTTATTTTCTTCATCTCAATTGATTTTCCACAGCATAATCTATCATTCTTCACATCACAAAATTCTTACTCTCCCAAACTTGCTCCTTGTCTACTTATTTTGCACTTATAATGCAATTTGGGCAATCTACAGGGTATTTTCTGTAGGATTAGATTTAAGAAGGAATTTAGGCTTTTCATTTTCTTGTTGATGATGATTAAATTGGCATGAGGCTCAAATAAGGAACTAAGGTGTATGCATAAGCATATTGAAAGGTGAGCATTGAAAGGTTCAAACCTCCAAGGATGACCTATATCGTTTCCTATTGGTTAGGGTTGCCTAGAATTTCGCGAATAATAATCTACAACAAGTTCTAAGACTTTTAGGAGACTAAAATTGTGATGGATCTCAAAGATTTCCTTATCTTAGCACGATTAATTTCGGATGCACTTTGACCGTATGCGTGTTTGAGGAGTTTCATATTAACTAAATTATTTACAAAAAACATAATGCAAGTCTCATTTGTTCCATCATTTGTTTAAATCTTCTTGAATCTTGAAGTTCAACTTAATCCTTCATGACATGCAACTCCAGGTTTTCAAAGGAAGTATTATATACCCCCTATTTCATCTATTAATTTCTTGTTTGGTTTCTAAACATGCTATTATGCTAGTGTATAATTTAAAAATTCATTTTGATTAACCTTTCATTTCATCATCAACAATCATAGTACAAACAACTCAACATAATTATACCAATCCAACCAAAAAAGCAAACTCTCAATATATTTATTCATATTATTAGACAGCTGTACAAATTTTCACAAAACAAAGTTGCACATAATTTGCAATGAAGCTTGTATTTTATTTAAAGAGATAATCATAGGTTATTCAAATTAAGGACAAATATATATACAAGAAGTTTTTTTTTAGATTTATTTAGAACACACTTTTGTGATTGCTCATTTGATCTCTTGGTTTCCTTCGGGATTATTCTTGAGAATCTCATTTGTGCCATAAGTTTCATCTTGAGGTATGGTCTTAAAAGGTATAAAAGGATCATTATCGGGTTTTTTTAGGATGGGTAAAAGATATGGAAGGGTTTGTTACATCTTTGGGTACAATAGTGTAGGGCACATAGTCAGAAATCTGGATCATTGGCAATGACACTTTCTTCTTGCTTGAGGCGTATCTTCATATTCCCAATCAAGATGTGCATTACTTTACAAGTTCACCTTGCCTCTTTCTATCGATTTAAGTGTACACTTGTTGTTGATAAGTTATTAGTGTTGAGTCTCAAGCTATCCCTGCAGTGTTGCAAACTGTTCAACCACTCTCAGTCCCTTGACTCAATTTGCTTTATGCTTTTGTCTTTGTCCTCCGACATTTTAACATGTATGCTTGTCTCTTCCCAGAATGTCATGTCTCTGACTCTTATAACTTCTCTCCACTCTATCTCTCTTTATTCCACTTCTTTCCTCCATTCTAAGTCTCTTTGTCTGATCACTTCATCAAAGAACTGATCTCTCTTTCTCAATTTTCTGTCCAAGAATATATCTCTTTCCTTTAGCTCTTGCCTCAACTAATTTCCTTTCTTTCATGCCTTCCTCCATTCTCTTGCTTATTTCAAAATTTCACTTGATTGTTGCCTTACTGCCTAGAGCTTTCAGTTGGCTCATGGTGATAATCCCTTACATTTGGAGAAAGATTCCAGACAGGGCTCAAACTTCTTTGTCTTTCTTCTCTTCCCTTCATTAACCTCACCATAATGGCTTGCTCAGTATTCTCTTCCCTTTTTTCTCTGTCTTCTTCTTCAATTTCCTTTGCCTTTCATTTTTCAATTTCCTTTGCCTTCCCTTTTTCTTTGTTGGGCGGAGGCTTGGTTATACCAGTTAGGGTTAGAGGAGAGGTCCTGGGGCACTTCTCTTCTTCTTCCTAAGTTCCTTTCACCTTTCCTAGGATGCAGAGCCTAGTGATAGTTTCCTCAAAGTGTGGCATCAAACCTCTCTTGCTTTAGTAATGATTCGCAGTGGAATTCACTCTATCACTTTTCCCACATTAATCTTGTACCCCTTCAATATTGCGTACAATAGTATTGCCTCTTCTTGTCGAACTATGATAAGGTGTTTTGAAGGGAGTAGGATTGAGGCTAGGAAATAAAACCACACCTTTTCTTCCTCTGTTAAAGATCTTCTGGCAATCGATTCAAATGGGTTCTTCTTGGTAGAATTCCACTCACCCCTTCCATTCGTTAGCAACTCCACTATTTTCGTCATCCCAAACCATCACCAGCTTTTGAATTTTGAATCATCTTTCAATAACCGGGTTGAATGTCTGTTGATGCAGCCTCCCTATCGAAGGAGATCCATTCTCCTCTAACATAAACGTTTTCTCTTTCTTTCCCACCATGTTTGCATAAAAGTCTCAAACCAATGCAGCAAACCCAGTTGGTTTGTGCTTGTAGAGCAAACTCCATCATTTCTTCTCAATCACTTCTCTAAATGGGGATATGAGCTTCACAAAACCTCTTTCTCTGATGAAGTCTTTCTGCATTAGTGTCTCCTTCATGACGACATATGCCCCATTTGATACCAGTTCATTGTTCGAATCTTCCTCTTCTTGCTCTGTTTCTTCCTCTTTTGTATTCCTCTTTCTCTTTCTCTTTTAACGACCCGGTTGCTTTGTTACGCCCTTTCTTGGTCTTTCTTCTTGAACAACAACTACTTGAGAATTTCGAGTGTCTTCCTCTATTTGGTAGCCTCTTTGATCTCTTATTCGGATTAGGAATCGAATCTATGGATTCGGTTTTATGGTTCATTATAGTTGGATTGGTTGGGGTTTTTGAAGGGAAGCGTTTGGGAAAGGCCAGATAAAGAGGTTTGGGGTTTGGAAGAAACGGCTTTCTTTTTCAATGTTTGAATGTGCGTTCAAGTTCTCTATTTATAGGCCCGATAAAATGGTGTAACATTTCAATTTATCGCGACAATAATTTTCCATGTATAACATTTCCCTGAAAGCCATGAAATTACAAATTTATGTATCGCGACACCGGTACTATAATCCCTTGACCTACAAATTTAAGTCTAATTGAAATTGTAAGTGACATAATTTCCCTATCTTAGCGATAACTTGGTGTCAGGAAACTGATAATTATGTCGCGACATATGATTTTGGGCAAATAATGTTACGACATACCAAATGTCGCAACAATAAAGCCTCTACATGTCATGACATAAGGATTCCTTCAACTTAGAAGGCAAGAATAATATTTGTCGCGACAAGAAAAATTATGTTGTGACAAAATATGTTTTTCATACAAAATAGACTTTGTGAAATTTCAAACAATTAACCCACCTACAACATGCAATTCTTTCAAACCATTCAAAAATCATGCTTGTGATCAATTTATATAAAAAAACTTCTAAATTCAAACATGATCAATTCAGTTCAATTTCTCATTTCACAAATTGATGCAACTATGCAGAAAACTAATTAAAACATCATGAAAGCTAAATAGGAATTTTCTCATAGGATTTTAGACAAACTTCTCTTTACTCAAATATGTATTATTTCCTTCACTTTGCATTCATTTGCTCCTTTACAATAACTTCACTTAATGATTTAGCTTTTTCATGACTACAGCAGTAAAATTAACTAATAAAAATTTTAAAAATTCAAACAAGGGTTTAATTTCATAAAATGCATTTAAAATGAAAAAAGATATTTCTTGGGTTGCCTCCCAATAAACTGCTCAGTTTTATGTCTTTAGCTAGACGTTGCTACAGTGTGTTCTCATTTTAGCAATTCTATTGATCTCTTCAAATCTGGAATTGTTCTTTATTTGATCTTCCTACAAGGTAATGTTCCAACCTTTGACCATTTACTTTGAATTCATCTCCAGAATTAGTCTTTAATGTTACTGTTCCAAAAGGGGTAACTGTAACTACTATATAAGGACCACTCCACCTTGATTTAAGTTTTCTGGGTTAGCCTTGAATTGCCTGGGACTAGCTCTACTACTCTAAATTCTTTTCTAAGAATCATCTGATCATGCCACTTTTTAGTCTTGTCTTTGTAGATCTTGGCATTATCATAAGCTTCATTTCTCAGCTCTTCTAGTTCATTCATTTGGAGGAGTCTCTTCTCTTTAGCAGCCTTGAAATCACAGTTCAGCTTCTTGATTGCCCACATAGCCTTGTATTCAAGCTCAAGAAGGAAATGACAAGGTTTTCCAAAGACTAACACAGCCTTAGGGACATTCAGATGGAGGAATTTTATAAGCAGTTCTTGGCCAAAGTGTCATCTGCTTGATTGACAGATCTTTCACCAGCATATACTTCTTGTTTTTCCAATATATTTTATCTCTATTAGAGATTTTGTCAATTGATTGAGGTGATAAGCGAGCCCATGAATCACATATGCTCGTAGGTTTTTCAAACTAAACTGTTTGAAAAATGGCTTAAGCTATCTTAATGATTCTCTTAGAGGCTCCAAATCGCTTAAGATATTTCTTTGGATAAACCCCATAATTAGTTGGCATCATTTCTTGGGATAGCTATAAACTACCCATTTGGATACATAGTCATAGTTGGAGAATGTGCGGTTTCTACAATGAAGTACTGTGGGAGGGTCCCATAGAATCTATCCCATATAAAAAATATGCACCACTGAGATCACCTTAGCAGGGCATTCATTCCTTACATTTTATATTGCCCATTCTCTCACCTCTACTCTGCAATGTTTAACTTGTTGAGCAGTCTACGAATAAATAGCTTGGTAAGAAGCCTAATTAGAGAATTTTCTGGGATTGTTCATCTCACCCATAAGTGTCATCTATGTGGTGAGTGCATGACATTTATCAAATAATTCCACACTTGCTCATCTTCGGCATACATCAAGTGATGCAAATCTACCACTTTTCTAAACAACGATGGGTCATCTATATATAGACTCACGGCATGGAGTTCTTAGCTTTCTTTTTTGTTGGTAGCTAAGTGATGGCATCATCCTATTAAGTAATTAACAATATAGTATGCAGGTGATTGGGTGACACGAAAAAGCTACTTATCAGGAAATTTTTCTTCTATATTTGTCCCTCTTTCCTCTTCAGTAGGCTTTTCCAATCTTGATAAGTGATCAACTATCACATTGTCACTCCCCTTCTTGTCCTTGATTTCCAAATCAAATTCTTGCAATAGTAGTACCCACTTGATCAGTCTTGGTTTGACATCTTTCTTTGCCATTAGATACCATTGTGCATAAGTCAATGTGTATGACATACTGATTAATATATGTGAATCATTCTGTTTTCTATTGACAACCTCGTATTAACATTTGTCTTTAAGCGGATTGAGTAGTTCTCTTGTGCCTTATTGAAGGTTTTGCTAGCATAGTATCTTACTTTAGAAAATTTTCTACGTTCTTTGTCTCAAATTGCTCCCGTTGCATAGTCATTGCATCACACATGATTTCAAACTCTTGTTCCGGTTTAGTGTTACCCATGATGGGAGCTATAGCCAACTTGGATTTTATTTCTTTATCCGGAACAGCGAGTCATCAAATTCAAAACGGCATCGCTTCTCGATAGTCGCAATGGTGGAAATTTTGAGAAGTCTTTAGCTAAATCTTTCTATAAAATCTAGCACTTCACGACGATCTTTGCTAAGTCATCGACTACCACGAACCCCAGAAACCCACCTCAATAAACCAAAAACTCACACTTCACCCGAACTTGGCGTGATGATCCTCAAAAGGTGTAGAACCACCACTCGTGATCCTCTGCTCCTCATATTTGGTAGATCATAATGTCCATCATGAAGACCACTGGCCCGATCTAATAGGCTGAGCACTATTCATGGAGATCTATAGAAATTTGTCGGCGCATTAAACCGACTCGAAGAGGCATCGCAGTGGCTCGATACCATATAGCGTCTAAACCTTTGTCTTGGAATATATGCCTCCTAACTCGTGATGTAGGTAACGATTGTGAAGGGCTATCTTAAGGTAGACTGCCATACCGGTGATCGAATCAATCAACATCAATCCTCGGTAATGGATATCAATTCTTGTTAAGCGCCCTATTCAGCTTCATAATCGATGCACGGTCCGAGGTCTTATCCTTTGTATAGCCGAAATAGAGCAGGGCTTCCCATGGTTAAGTGCTGGTGCAATGAAACCTGCCCATTAACCACGTATTTGGACCTTAGGCTTATGACTGTGAAGCGCCATTCTATGTCTGCGAAGACCGCCAGAAATAGGCGGCGTGCGGGATGTAACTCAATGCGAAGTCTGCATCCCTGGGCTGGAGAATAATCCCATTTGCTTTCGTCGGGAAACATCCTGCGTGCTACTTTATCAGGCGGATCAGTCTGTATCTGCGCCCTCGTCCTCTAGGTAAGGCCAGCTAGTCAACCCGTCATTGCGTGCCATGCAGGATCCGCTCTAAATGGTTTGAGCTGAAACATCGTGTTTATCACGAGCATTGACACGAGTACCATTTTAGTGTGGCGGTAATTCTCTTTAAACCGCAATCAATAATGACTCGGTGTGTGCGTCGACTAGTCCATCCGGGATGACATCAAAATCACCTGTGCATGACCTGAGGTCCATTTGTGAGTAGAATCCATGAGATCTTTCTTGACATATCAGATCCTTTGCTCACCTTTAGTCCTGAGGAGAACTCACATGCATCGGCTCTTCCAAGGTCTCAACCTCTAAGCCCAATTCCCTCACACATGATGCACCGATGAATGAATGTGATGCACCAAAATCAAATAATATCCTTGCCCATAGGCGAGATAGCAAAAACATTCCCTAGGCGGTTGATCGTTGGCTCGATCGGGTGATGCGATCGTCGGCAGTATAGGTCCTTGGTCCAGGCCTGGGCTCATAGGCTGGGCCCATGCTCACGGCCTCTCTAGCTGTCTCCCATAGTGAAGGGTGGTGCCTGACACCAGGGGCGATCACTAGTTCCTTTGGCCCACGTCTTGGGGTGGAAGGAACATCTCTTACACATCTGTGCCGTCCGGCTGATGATTGGAATTGGTGTCCCGCCAGTCGCGGGATCCACCTTTCGACAATCTGTCTCACTATGTCGAGGGTGATGGCAATGAAAACATGTCATTATTTTGTTGTCTCGAAGCCTGATATGGCCTTGGCCACGATGGTCGTGGCCACCGTCTTTGAAACCCTCGTGTTGGAAGCCTTGACTTCTTTCGAACTAGAAAGAGAGTGACTCTTCTTCCTCTTTGCACTAATTGCCGTCACCGGTTCTCGAGTGCATCCTCTATTTCTCTCTCTATGGCCATAGCCATCGTGACCATAGAGTCCATATCCTGTATGAGGAATCCCGCAATCTTGCCCCGGATGGACAACTTCAGGTCATCCTCAAACTTCCTCGCGCCAGCGTATACGTGGCAGTCATCGAAAATGTGCCAACTCGGTGAACTTGGCGACGTATTCGACTACAATCATATTTCCTTGTTTCAACTCAAGGAACTCCCGGGCTTTCGTATGCCTCCCAGATGTCAGGAAAAACTTGCTCATGAAGAGCCCTGAATTTCTCCCCGAGTCGCCGATCTCTGGTCCCTTGGACCTTATCCCGATCCCGCTGTCTCAGGGATTCACCCTCTAACCATAGCACATTAGTTAGTCGATCTTGTGGAATCAAGGTGATCCCCATAGCCTCAAAACCCTCTCGGCTTTGCGAGACAGCTAAATTGTCTGTCGGATCCCTCCTCCTTGAATGATGGGGATGATATGCGTAAACACATAAAAGTTGACAGTCCTCCTTGACCCAATTTTGCACTAGCAGCACGTACAGCAGCGGCAATTTGTAACACTACGGCTTGCAAAGCCTGGCAGTTAAAGCGGCGGTGGTCGGCTCTTACGCGGTTATTCTCTGCGTCCACACCCTCGACTTTCCATCTACATAAGTTAAGATAGCAATTTGAGATTCTCTCTTTTCACTTATCACATTAGTGGTGCATACCGCCAAACACTAATAAATAACCATTCCTGTGTTATCATGCTCATTTATTTTTCGAACCCCTAAGGTTATGCTTTCTAACCCTAGTGTTCATCATACAATTGATTATACAAAAAGTTCACACAATTCAAGCACAGGTCACACACGTCAATTCACCCGATACCTGATGGATGCATCAGTCTAAACCAGTGCCCGTGAGTCCTAAGTATTCGTATGCCTAAACTCTAGTACCTAGGTACAGCTGAAGCGGTATCGAGTTCATGCGTATGGATGCCCACCCAGGAGCTCCCTAGGTATTCGTATACTAGCTACGATACCAAATTGTGATACGAACCCAAGGGTAGCTTTACACACTTGTTTTTTTTTAACACATTTATAAATTCAACATAAATTAGCCTCATTACTCTGAGGCTGCATGAACCCTAGAAAACTTGTCAAAATTTTCATTATACAAAAAATAAGTCTAATTACAACTTTTATCCTTATATTTACAAAAGCGGGTTTGCTGCAAATTCACAAAAATACATAACAAGGCATTTCTAGCCTTTTTCTTCTGGCGAGGTCATTGTTGAGCCTCATCATGCTTTGTGTACCTCGATGCTGAAAATGGTTTGCCACGATGGGAGTAAACGTTATGAGAAAATCTCCTCACGAGGAGCTACTCATACATTACCTAAGTGCATATCTTGATACCATGTTCACACATCCATTAAATTAAAAACATGCATATTTCTACATGAATGATTACATGTCTTTGCCAGTACCTCGAATCCTCCTGGCTCCCTCACACATAGTTCTTACTTGTAGCTTATTTCCAAGCAGTGTTTTTTATTTAGTTTTATTGGACCTGCCGATGTATAGTTTTGACCACCCTCCGATATTTTTTCATTCAAGACATACTCATAGAGTAATTTGTGGTGGGCAACCCTCCGATGGCTTAAGCTTTGTAAAACAAAACATGTCATGCACTCTTTGAATTTCCACCAAAGATTATTCCGATTACGTAATCTTTAATACCTTTGCATGTTATTACAAATTAGCTATACAAAGACTACATCTTGCGGTATTTCTAAACCATACTTCATACCAAGCCTTATGAGGAAATACAATTACAACATGCATTCCTACCCACACATAGTCCATGTTAATATATTTTTATTTTACATATATCAACATTTATTTCACGAACCGACATGTTATTCAAATAAAGACAACATGCAGCATGGATCTTTTTTTTCGGTTCAGCCCGAAAACATCATGCACACAAAAAAAACCAGCACAACACAAAAATTGTGAGGTTCGACCTACACGAGCTACCATTTCAGGCAAAGATGTACGCGAAATGCACTACGAGTTTGTTCCAAAGCATTTTGAACTCTACATAGTCCATGTTAATATATTTTGAAGCACACATATATCACTTATTCTTCCACCACTTAGCCTGTATTCAAACCAAGAATTCAACATACAAGCATGATCTTTCTTTCTTTTTTTTCAGGTTTTTCAACCCGAAGAAACATATACACACAAAAAACCCGGCATAACACAAAAATTCTGCTTGGGGTTCAGGCACACGAGCTGCCATTTCCATAGCGAGATGTACCCGCCCAAATGCACTACAGTTTGTTCTTTTGAACCACACATAGTCCATGTTAGTATATTTTCATCACACATATATCAACATTATTTCACCAAAAACAGCATGTTATTCAAACCATAATTTAACATCTGACATGGTCCTCTTTTTCTTTTTTTCCGTTACCTTCAAAACGGCGCTTGCAAAAATCAAAACACACTGCCCCAAGTAGCATATTTAGACTATTCGATTACGGAACCAAATGTAACAATACACCACGATTTAGTCGAACTATCATGCACTACAATATTAAGGTTGAGCTTCGCGGCCATTGAATGGCCCTTAGGCAGTAAACCTAGTAGGAGGAAGAACCACACCTCTTGAGTGTGGTAAAGCTCCCTTCCTTTCCTCCTTTCTCTTTTCTTTCTTTCTTTTCTTCTTTCCCCTCCTCTCTTTTCTTTCTTTCTTCCTTTCCTTCTTTCTTTCTTTTTCTTTCTTCTCTTAAAATTTTCCGCAGAATTTTCTAGTGTAATTGGTTTGGCTAGGTGTATCATACCCCATGAAAAACCACCTTGACACATGGCAATCATATGCCATGTATTCTTCATGCCTCGTACATATCCACTAAGTACATGCAAAGGTTTGAGAGCATGACACTTGGTCCACTCATGTGCCAAGTGTCCTCACCTCTCATTCACTTATGGCACCATGCGTATGCGAGTGTCACTCTGTAGTTAGTCCATTAGTATAAACCCGTGAAATTTTGGATGTCGAATTCAACAAAATTTGGCTGATGTTCCTAGATTTGCAAGATGAACTCAACTTGGCGTAGACTTGGCGATAGTCATCAGAGATCTAAGAAATTTCTGAACTTATTAAATGCATGCGTAATAGTAAACTCTCAGTTTTACATTACTCGGGTTTCACATCTCAGATAAATTAAATTTCTGAGAATTGTACCTCGATTACGAGAAATATTTTCACGATGGGGTAGGCAATGCCTAGTATGAGATTCTCAAAGGGAGCTACTCCTCACCCTAAGTGCACATGCTGTAATGTA
The DNA here is from genome assembly GCA_016808115.1 of Tetrastigma voinierianum. Classification (NCBI taxonomy): domain Eukaryota; kingdom Viridiplantae; phylum Streptophyta; class Magnoliopsida; order Vitales; family Vitaceae; genus Tetrastigma; species Tetrastigma voinierianum. Next base: position 83,621 of record JAEQBH010009185.1, read on the forward strand.
CCATGATTTAAACATTCATAAACACATTAAGTAAAACATATATACATTTCTACATGAATCTTGCATCATTATAATATCAGGAAACCTTCACTGACTCCCTCCACATGCATATGCCATGTATGGCTGTCATTGCAAAACAAAATATTTTGTTTATAACCCGACTCATTGGACAACCTCAGATAAACAACTTTATTCAAAGTCATGTGTCTTTGTGGGTAGCAGACTTTCGGGGTCTCCACCGCGAGGCGTTATGCGCCTGCCAGGCACTTTCACGAACTCACGCGTTAGATGCATATAATCACAACCAAGGATGGGGCCTTCCACGAAGTGTCTATCCCTTCTTGTTACTACTCGACACATAATTAAACCGTGCGACTTTAAGACGTTGTCCCTTAAACAGAGCCCACCCTTTAAACACGAACCTGATGTTAATTCATCTGATGCACTCACACCGATTTCGCGTGATGTCCTCTTACATATGCAATGCAGATATGCCACTATATGTTATTTCATGTTACATGCATAATGAGAGCTACATGCAACATTTACAAATCATTGATAATTACATCTCTTGCATAATTCATCCATCCTATAACCATATTAATATCAAGTAAGCATATCAACATAACTTTCACCTGACTTTTTGCATGTCACATGCAATCAAGCTACAACACACAAACTGGATCTTCATGTTCAAACCGAAACAATATGTAGTCCTAGCATGCCGGATGCATATCCATGTGTACACCACAGTCATCACATTTCATTTAGTATTTTTGACCAAACACAACCACCTGTTAAGCTGAGTTCTTGAACAAAGGACAAGAGATTCACTAGAGTATCATGATTTCATCAGCTGTTTCTTGAATAACCCACCCGTTAGGGCTATACCTCATAGCCATTGAACCCAGCCCTTAGACAAAAGAATAGCAGTAGGAAAGAACCCTACCTCTTGGGAGCGTAGACTAGCTCACTTCTGGCCGTGAACAACCCTTATTGTTTAAGAGAATGACAAAAGTTAGTCCTCTTGCCTTTCCATTTCTTCTTTGCTTTCTCCTTTCTTCCCTCTTTTCTTTCTCTTCTTTCTATCTTTTCTGTTCCTTTTCTAATTCTCCCACCCCTGCTCATTTGGTTTAGGTGTAGAACACCTTCTCAATTCAACTTGACACATGGTTGTGGCGTAGATCCACAGGGGTCTGGGTTGACCACCATCAACTGCGCGGAAGCCTACGTGTCATGTCATAAGACCATTACATGAGTAAAATAGCCAATCGGAGTCCATGTCCCTACCTCATCAAATGTATATTTTATAAGAGTTTATTTACAATTTGTTTGATTACAAATTAGCCAAAGCTAGGTCTTTTATGATTTTACAAAATACATAATAAGGCCATATTAGGCCATTTCTTCGTCTTTAAGGCCCCGAATGCTTCCCATCCCCTAGTGCACCTTCAATACCTGAAATAGTTTTTCCCTCAATAGGGTGAGCAATGCCCAGTAGTTGAATTCCCCCTTTAGGTTACTCTAACCTAAGTGCATGTAATGGCAACGAACCGCGTTTAAGCAATCGTGATCCTACTCGAATGTCTACATGCCCTGTCACTGCCTCGAGTCCTCACTGACTCCCTCACACACGTAACTTGTCATGTATGAAAGTTTATTTTCAAAACAAAAATATTTTTTTTACATTTAAAATCCTTTGGACACTCTCCGAAACCCTAGGACATACTCCGACCATGGGAAATCTCCGAATCTGGAGACCCTCCGAGCAGTGGACATCCTCCGAGCACTAGACACCCTCTGAGCACTGGACAACCTCCGAGCACTGGACAACCTCCAAGCACTGGACAATTCCCAATAAAACTTTTACTTTAACCGCTGGGCATTTTGATTTCTTTAAAATCATCTGCGCTGGTTTGGACGATGTCCATACCGCAAAACCCACCATCGATACCAACCAATGTCAATCTTACCATGTCCCGACAATTTATCGACACGAACCGCGGTGTCGATTTTCCAATGCGACACTAAACATAGAATGGCCAAACCGTACGCTCGCACGATGTCATGCGATGTTCTTATGCGTACGAATCATGATGCAATGCATTTACTTCTGTATCACATGAATATTTATAACTACATGCAACATAATCACTTCAGCGATGGTTATACCTCCCTGCGCACAATTTGCATGTTATTTCAAATATCAAGCGATAACACACAAATATAGCACACAAAGACTATTTTCCAGTCCTGATTAATTAGGGATGTCCCTGATAGGTCCTGAAATTTCCAATATTCGATCCAAAGTTTTGGGGCCCAACAGAACGATCGCTCACGGCCTCACACCATCAAACCATTCAGTGGCTCTTAGCCAAGAATAAAGCTAAGTAAGAAAACCCACACCTCCTAGGAGTTTGTCTAAATCCCTGTCCCCCAGGTACTTACGCGTAAGCTCTTGCGGTGGGGACCAACTTTCTTGCACTCACTTCAGGAGTTTGTGATCCGTCCTTTGAAAATTTAGAGAGAAGGGTGGAGTATCCTATAAAATCATCCTTCCTCTCTCTTTCCTTTTCTCTCTCTATTTACTCTCCTTTCCCCACTCAAGCGGTGGGTCGAGTTGGTCAGTACTGGGAGGTACTCCTCTTCATACGTGTCATTTGTGTTGGCTCATGGATTACACTGTATCCTCTCATCCATCTAACATGGATTTCCTTCAAATGGCATGATGCCATGTGTCTCTCATGTTGCAGCAGGCTCGTGTTTGACTCATTAAGCATATGACACATAGACTCTCTTGGCGTGGAAATGTCTGAAGTCGTGTTTAGCTCTCGGTGCCTCAAAAAGCGTGAAATTCTATGCGTCTCGAGTGCGACGTGGTAGCTAGATTTCGAGCGGTCAATTGAGGCTCGTTTCGTCATCGAGATTTGGCATTCTAGATTTTTATCGAGTGCAGTTTATCGTTGGCAATCTACGGATTTCAGGGGTTTCGCATGGCAATCGCCTGTCTTATGTGTCATGCCCTTTTCCCCCCACTTAATTCATGCATGATAAGAATATGACACTTGGCTTTCCACGTGCCAAGTGTCCACTTGTTTGGTGCCACATGGCATGTGTCCTCGTGCCATGTGTCGCCATGTCTTCTTTTCATTTTGCCTCGAAATACGTGAAATTTCGATTGTCCCGGAATTCGACGTAATTCGACTGTGCCACAAAATTTCACAAGACAAACTCAATGTTGTGGTCCATGTCATCATCAGATCTAAAAATTCTATGCTACGGCTGTCATAACGGTAATCTAATAGTTTTACTTTGCAGATTTTCTGATTAAATATAATTAAAGTATTATAAAATTGCTGTGTATTTTCAAATTAATTAATTTTTACATACATGGAACTTTGATGAGACAAGCAGAAATAGGCAAGGAAACAATTTAGTCATATATTTAGATGTAATGTAGCTTAAGCTAAATTATATTCTTTAAAATTTATAATATCAAATAAAAATATTATAATTAATAAATTAGCTAGGATTAAATAACAGATTATTTGAAATTTACACATAAACTATATGAAACAGTTTATTACCTTCAAATCCATTTTTATTTCTATCGATCTCTACTCCTCTTCATTTATTTCTTGGATTTTTTAAATGCTTTACAAAATTAAACAATAAACTACAAGCAAAGAAAAGTTATGAAAAAATCTTGTTTTTTTATTTAAACCAAGAAATGAAGAATATCTTTTTGGTTCTCTTTTGTGGAAAAACATTGGCTAAAAAACTAGCTAGTGGTTTGTCTTTTTTTTTTTTCTTTTAATTTGTATATTCAAAAAATATTATTATTCTACCCTTATCATACATGTTTTTTTTTTCTAATTTTTAATATCCTAATTTTGTCATGTTGGAAACTTTGAACTTTAGAATTGTGCCATGACTTGATTGAACCGTCAAAGTCAAGTTTTATCTTATCTCATTTTTCCCTTTCTCCACGAAAATGTTCCCCCACTTGCACCTAATATTGACGGCTTTTCATGCATGGCTTCCTCAAAAATGCGCGTTACCATATTAACGTAACTTTTTAAAATTCTAAGCTTGTAGCAAGAAAACTATGTTAATTAGGCATTTGGAATAATTAAATGTATATAATATTTCTTGGACTTTTATGATCCCTAATACTTGAGTTTTAATATTAAGAATTTGGAGTTTAATATTAATATAGTAGTAGTTGATCTTTATTTTTAAGCTAACAAATGTATATTTTAGATTTTAACTAATTATTTAAAAGACATGTAGATAATTTTGGAGGACAATTTTTTTTTTTTATAATGTAATCATAAAAGCCATAAAAGTGTTATCAATTTCTTGACTCATAAAAGTCAAAGTCGACCGACAAGTATCATCAAGCTATAAATGTCAACCTACATTTTACTTGGTCAATTTGAAAAATTAGTATCACTTTCATCTATTTATGATTTAACTTGAGAGTTCTAAAAATAGGTTATGGTTGTCAAAAGAGTTATTATGTAATTTTAATATTACGATAAATGGTCTAGTGGAATTCATAGTGAATATAATTATAACCCCCTTTTTTATTCGAGTTGAAGATTTTATATTATTTTCAACAAATAAAAACAAAATTATTAGGAATCCTTTATGCAGACTCTAAATTGTTCTTTGGACATCTAATCAACATATATAGAAAAATTTATATATATATATATATATATATATATATATATATATATATATATATATATATATATATATATATATATATATATATATATAAGAAAAACTCGAAAACTTCTATTGGAGTATATTTAAGTTCCTTTTATATATTAAGTATATTTAGGATTCCTTTTAATGCTTCTATGCTATTTATATTTATATAGCCATTGGTGTATATATACACCTCGACTCTCTCTCAATAATATTAAGTCTTTTCACTGCCTTGGTATCGAGTCATAGAAACCTTGACACACAAACCCTAACTCTAGTCATGTACTTGCTAGCTCTTTATGATTAAATGATCTTGTGCGCTTGGGCACTCTGCCTTTGCACGAATCATCCCTTAACCTCCATGGCCCGTGAATATTCTTCCACCCATTTCTTTGTCGTGCCTGTCATGTCGTCTGGTCGTCGTGCCTCCTCATCGTCTAACAGTCGTAAACGAGACTAATACGTGTCAATGCTCAGGCACCACTCAAACTCATACCCATCAACTATTCCACATGGCATCTTTAATTCACTTCTCTTCTATACAGGTATGATCTCCTTGGTTTCATTGATGGCTCAGCCCGTCATCCTTAGGCTATGATCACTTTAGAAATGATTCCAACTTCCCGAATGGGACCATTCTCTATCTATGATAGGACCAATTGCTTCTCAATGCAATTGTTGGATCAATATCCCTGACGAAGCCACCAGTGCCAGTTTCTCTCTACTTCTGCCACATCTCGAGCAGCATGGACCATTCTCAAAAAGAAGTACGCCTCTTCTTGGCGAGGAAGAATCATGACCCATTGCCCCGAAATCTTACATCCTCACCGGGAAGAAGGAAATCAATCCATTCACAGGCTTCCTTAGATGTCAAACATAATATTAACTCCCTTGCCCTTATGCATATCGTGGTTGATTTTGATGACTCAGGACGACACGACGGACTCACCAGCCTCTCTCCACCTTTGTAACCAAAGCTCGACGACTCGATCACCTTTGAAAGTTCATTTGAGCAACTACAGGTTGAAATTAGGATGAAAGTCTTGGTTCATGGCACCCACCATCCTCCATCGATATTATGTACTTTGTGAGATCCTTCCTCGCATCGTTGGTCAACCACCTGGGATGGAATCATGCCGAGCTCACTATTCTTGGACCTTAGGCACCCTACCACTACCGGTATGCTCCGCTCGGTCTTTCTTGCCTCCAGCTCCTAGACCTTCGGGGGCACAATCAACTACCTCGAGTTGCCAACTACGTAATTATTATTTGGGTTCTGCTCGAAGTGTGGTTTTCTCTTCCACCTCGACATAGTCACTTCGGGCGTGAAGTGGCTCACCTCGATGATCATCGACTTTGTGGTGTGTCGAGGCATGCTGGCGGGTGCTATCTCCATCCACCTCATTTCTACTCTTTTAAACTGAATGGGCTCAGCACTTAACCTTCACTGCACCCCTCATGCCCCTGTGTAAGTCTATTCTCAACTTGGCTATTCTCGAAGGATTGGGTTGTTGATTTAGATTACCTCCCACCATGTATTATGAATAATGGCACCTTGGCAGCCCTTTGACATTAACGCCTCTAATAATGTTATGTGGTGATGGTACCAATTTATCTATTGCTAATAACTGAAACATTTCTCCCTTACCACTCTCCTTACCTTTATTCTTTCCAAATATAATTCCTGCCATATCGAAACATATTTGGTCTCTGCTCTTTGTGCTATGTCATGTTAATGTCTTTTTTTATTCTTTTTCTTTCAAGTGCAAGATCGTCACACAGGTTCACCTAGTTCGCGAAGGCGGTGTGGGACGGTGTCTATTACTAATTTGCGGTACGTCCATTTCCGTTTGTGTACTAGCTACATCTACCCGATTCGAGGCCTCCTTTAGCCATCCTCTATGTGTGGCATAATCGTCTTAATTAACCCCATCTTTACCCATTTTCTACAATTTCTGGTGTTTTGAATATTTCTTTTCATTGACCATTTATGTTCCTTTATGGTTCCTCTTTTAGAAAAATTCTTCTGGGCCCCGACCCATCCAAACTTTCATATCTTGATTTGTTTATGCTTTCCCTTATTCCGTCTACTGCCTGACTTGATTCCAAATCAATCCACAGCCTTCTGATTTATCTCAGCTCCATAATGCCTTCTTTGTTTATTCTGTGGATGTAAGTGCATCTCCCTTCATTATAAATTGTTGGAACATGTCTTCAGTTAGCGTCTCTCTGTGCCTTTGTAATTTTCCTCTTCTTCTTCTTTTGTTTTTCATTTCTAGTTGTACTATCATTAGCAATCAATTAAATGATGAGATTGCGCCCAGTGCTTCTAGTTCAACTTTAAACGTGAGGAGGATTCAAGGGTCCCGGGACTTCAAATCCATGATTGGACTGATGAAGGAAGGCAAAGAGAACAACACATGAGCATTTAAACTCCATGGAACCTCAGAAATATGATAAAAATTCATCATTTAGACGGCGGAAGGAATTATTAAATTATTTTTGCACATTATAAAAAATAAAGAATAAATATTTTGCACATTATTTTTTGATAAATATTGATTGATAAAAACAAGATATTGATTGATAAATATTTAGGTATATTGAAAATTTAATCATGTTGATTCTGGTTAACCGAAAACCGATATATGACTAACCGAAAAAATGGTTAATCAAAAATTTGGTTAACCATGTTGATGGTTAGATTTTTGTTATATAACAACAAACCAAGAATCGATTTATTTTAGTAGCATAGTTGGAAAAGCGATCGCCTCACTAAATATCGGGATCAAAATAACTACACAAAAGCATCCATATGGTAGCTTATATGGTTGAATCCATGTTCTGAGTATAATCATGAAAACGTTTTGTGAAGTAATAAAAGCTATTAAAGGTGTAAATTGGGTTGTATTGATCCAAATTAAAAAGGCTAGTATAAAATAATGTGAATTGAAGTTACGAGATCAGACTAGATTGTTTGGAGCAAAACTAGCTTATTCATTATTGAGAAGTAATTTTAATATGGTAGAATAATTTATTAGTATTTTTTTACTTCTATTTATTATTTTGCTATTTTCCATTGGTTACTAGTTAATATTTACTAGTGTGTTTTGTGTAATATAGATTATTAAATTTTTGAACTTTTTAATGTTTTTCCCTTCATTGTTAATGTACAAATGAACTAAATGATCTCAATAATTTGGATATTACATACATGATATAGTGCTACACATTTGTAAAAAGTTGATTATTATTAAGAAATATCCAAAGTCAAGAATTCATTCTCTTATGAATGTAAGGAATTGGAGTACCTTCTGATGTAAACATACTATAAATATATATATATATATATATATATATATATATATATATATATATATATATAATAAAATTTAAAACATTTTTCTGAAGTGGAATTATAAGAATATAGTGTGAAACATTCCTGGATGTTTCCCACTTTTCATCCATCCCAACTCCTTGAGGCCTTTCTCCATCAAACGTGTGATATTATTTCCTCATATTTCTATACATCTTGGATGGGGTGTTTACATCTCATTTATCTCATAATTTTTTTTTGCCTCATAGCTTAAAATGTTTATCAGATATTCAACATAACATTTCTTCTTTAATATGAAAATATAATATTAGAATCATATACTTATAAAAATAATAATATCAGAATACTATGTCAACTCAAGAAAATGTCTATATAATTATCATCATAGAATATTTACTTATTAAGACAATTTCCAATAAAAGACATCAGGACTCAAATTTTTCCCTTATTAATAATTGATTTATGGCTTTAGTAGCTCCCAACCGGTACATTGCTAGCCCTTGGCAAAGCATAATGACCAATGTTTTAAAAACCGGATCGAATTGGCTAGTCCGATCGGTCAAACCGTCGACCATTGGCTTTTCTGTGGCTTAATTCGAGTCGACCTATGTTTGGCCCCTAAACCGTGATCCGATAATTTTTCTGGTTTAGTCACCGGTCCGATTTTTAAAACATTGATAATGACAAATGAAAACAAGATAAACGTTGCATGCATGCTGTACAAAATATATATCATATTTAAACTTTCATGTTGCTGCAAAATTATGCTTATGCAAATTTTCTTGATCCATGTATTACCATCAAGCAAATTTCAAGGTGAAAGTGTTAAAAATCAAAACCTTAGTGCTGTGGACCTTGCACTTTCTGTGAATGGACTTTAGTTGAAAATCATCGTACTAAGTGAATACCTTTGGTACTCTCAACTATATGAATATCTAATGTCGCCTATTCCATTCCATTTTAAATCATTCAACTCAACAAGTCTTCATCTTTTAAAAGTCTCCCCATCTTTCTCTAATCTCTTATTTCTAAAAAATAATCCATTGAAAAAGGTCTTCTTCGCCAAGAAATTTCACCATTTCTAAGGTTGTTTGGTTCTGAGAAAAGTAACTAAGAGGAAAGAAAAAAATGCTAAGGAAATAATTTTCATATGATTGGTTGTCTAATAAAAAATGTCAAAGAAAATCAAAGATGAATAAAATTATTTAAAAACTTACATATTCTTAAATTATTTAGTTTTTATATTGATGAGTTAAAATAAAAGAATGAGTTTAAATTAATAAATACAAATAATATATTTAGATCTTACTCTATTTTATTTTCCTTTTCCTTCCATTCTTTCACTCCTACTTTTCACATCATCACTTTCTTTCATACATTTCCCTCAAATTTTTTGGGAACCAAACATAGCCTAACTCTCCACCTCCTTTGCACCTCTATGCTACAAGAAATATAAGTTCCTGTCCCATATCAAAATCCATCACTACAAATGACTTATAACCAACAGTTTGTGAACTTGATGCTGCTTGCTAAAACAAGTTGGAGAGAAGACAATGAATATAGTACAGAATGCTGAAACTAATGTAAAAAGCACCTTTCCATAGATTAGAGCAAAGGATCCACCAGAAAGAAAAATCAATCACAAGTAGAGCAAGGCCCTGTTTGCCAATGATTTTACTCAAAAAGTAGAATTGTTTCTTCTAGAGAAAGTGTTTTTTTAGGAAAATTATTGTGTAGAGTATTTTCCTAGAAGCACTATTAAGTGATTTTCAATGCTAAAAATGATCTTTCAGACTTTTTAAAAGTGTTTATTAAAAATATTGTCAACACTTAATATTTTATGAAACACTTTTTAGAATCACTAATGAAATAGGCTAAGTCTGACCATGATGAGGAAAAAGTAAATTCAAACAATACAAGTACACCACTTCTAAAATATTTACGAAATGTCTCCAAAAAAATTGCTCCAACGCTCCCAAATGGATATTACCAGCGGTTCTTGAAATACTTTCTGTTGGGGAAAAAAAGCGCAATGCCATATACTCCATTTAGGATAAGACAATTTATATATATATGTTTGTTTTGATAAGTAAACTCAGACTTGTAGTCATACAGCTAGCTATAAAATTTATATTATGTCTTAACCAAACTAATTAACTAATCATGAAGAAAGAGAACAACTTACAAGCTTATATGAAGCGAAATAATAGAGCCCAGATACATGCATTCTTCTATGAGATTAGACCATCTCACTTCGCCGAGTAAGTTAATGCCAAGGCGCAAGTCCAAGCACAATTATGGAATATGATGCAACAAAACTCGCAGAGAACTTACAACAAGATCAATATGATACCCTTTCCTTCCTTCGTGGCGATGCTGTTGGAAGAGCGATGGCTCATTTACATTATTTCCTTTTTACATTATTGGGCCGCATGAAAAGGTTACCATCATAGCTGCTGTTGTCAAATGTCCCCAAATTGGTTATTATCTGGAATTCTACCTGAAGGTTGTTTGTGAGCCACACTGAACACTGCTAGAAGGAATTTAGACCAGAAAGTTCTGAAGGGATTTCTCCCTCAAATTGTTGTTGTAATGCCCCCAAAACTTGAGGTCCGTTATTTCTGATCAACCGAGCCTTCGTGAATGTCGGGTAACCCGACATTTCTCCTGTGAAAATCGGCGAGAGTCTCCTCTTTGGGGCTCTGCCCGAATACATAACTTTGTGTATAACTTTGTCTCGATCAACATCTGTGACCACACGGGGTCTCACATACAACTAAACTGATAAAAATGACCTCTTGGGCACCTGCATTTATACTCACAATATATCCCAATTATCAATACAATCCCATAATATGAGTAAAAGGGCCACCAGGTATAAAATATACTCATAAACATATCAACTATTTACCATAGTTACAAGAGTTAATCATTTACTCTTACACAACACATTAAAATTCTAGAATTCTAATACATGTATACAAAATGAACCCAAAGCCACAACCCGGCTTTCTTCTAAAGCGGCCTCTATGATGAGCCGTCTCATATAACTCTGTACTTGTGAAATAATATCCCTCGCGGGGTAGGCTAATGCTCAATAGTGGAATCACCACAAGTGGGCTACTCTCTGCCTAAGTGCATGCCAATGCTCCAGTAGTAAACATTAAAGTAAATATTGATCTAGTTGAATGTCTACATGATCAACTCACATCCAGGAGTCCTCAGACTCCTCACTTGCCCTAAACTCCCATTATAGAACCATTATTTTCAACAAATATATTTGTTTAATTGTGGACAACCTCGATGTATATACTGCAAATTGGGCGACTCAGACTGATTGATATTTTTGTAGTATGGACTACCTCGATAATTATTGTTTTTAGTCAGCCCTCGAAACCATTCTCTCGAATCACCTCAGCCTCCTCCCTATCGTCCTAGGAATTTTTGATTGCATATGGAGATCATGATGCCAATTCCATTTCAATTATAACACATACAGAAACATAATCATGCATATATTCACTAATTTAAATCACCTGCAGGCTTATGTCATGTGTTTTTACTTCCATACCAAAAATTAGCTCACTTGGGCTAATTTATCAAAACCACAAAACAGATAACTTGAATTACAGGAACAAACACAACTTCACACAAAATTTGATTTTTGTGTCACTATTCTGAACTTATTAAAACCCTCAGGTTCTCTTGTTCACGGCCACAATCATCATCGAATTCACTTAGTGAAACCCGAAATTTCCGGGTGTTTCGGCCTTGCAAACCAACACATAGTTTATAGCATAAATTTATGAAATAAATACCCAAACAGCCCCTCACATCCACCGGTCAGTGGGTATAATAAATAAAATTTTAACAATTCGATTCCTGGGGTTGGACCGATCCAACGTTCAAGGGCCTGAGCCAACGAAATATTATAAAACACTTAAATGAAAGTCTAAGCCAAGCCAACCCGTACCTCAGGTTTGCTGAAACTCAATAAGCCAGGTACCTCGGCATTTGCCCTCGCGCGTAGAAGCATTTCCTTCTTGTCCGGCAATTAAATGGTTGGATCGTAAACTAATCTGAAGTCATAGCCTCTCTCTCTCTAAAATCACCATTCTCACCTTCTACGTTTTGGCTTCTCTTTAATTTGTAGAGATGATACTGTTCTGTTTGGCATTATTATGTTTAAACCTGATATATAATACCATCTATGTCCTTAACCCAATTTTGATACTGACACTATCTCGACCGTCCATTTCATCATTTCTGCTCATGCCACTTATGGCGCATGAGTGCGTGTTATAACTTTTGTCACATGAATATCGTTTCTGGCACCGAAATGTGATGCCTCAGCGTGTCAACTCCATTGTCTCGGGTCGGCGAAATTAGGCGTGCTAGCTAGATTTGTGAGGCGATTCCTGCGGTGAAATCCGTTTCGTCATCCGAGATCTAGAGAATAAATTTGATTTTGATGATGCGATTTTACCCTTTTCCGAGAAATTGGAATTTCTGGGTCTTACATTTGTAAAAAATATCAGCTCTCTCAAGAGGCTGGAAAAATTTAGAAGCCCCATTAGAAATATGCGGTAAGGTGATTGTAGGACAAATTCGGGGCATGAATCGAACTCAATGTCCCGAGTTCATACTGGGATTTGTTTGTGAGGTTATTGGATAACAAATCCAATCGAGACATGAAAGTTTAGGGATGTTACCTTTAGCCAAAGGTAAAGGATCTTTGCTCTTGGTATCAATTAATTGATCTTGCTTTTCTTCTTGATTATCGCTCCTCTTCACCACCTCTATCATGTATTTTGCAAAAATCCTCTCTACTCTGACCTCTGTAAATGTAAGTGACAAACCTTTTAACACCCATAGAAGTGGTAATGTCACTTACATCTTCATCAAACCCTCTATTCCCAAAGGATAAATTGTTGAAGCATTGTGGAATTGGCCCAGAAAAACCGTTACTAGACAAATCCATTATACATATCTTGCTCGGTTGACATAGGAAATGGGGAATCTGACCTTTGAAGTTATTTTCCCTCAAGGAAAGAATCATAAGCAGGGAAGAAGGCACTAAAGGACTGGGGAATCTATTGCTTGAAGGTTGTTGCCTCCAAGATCCAATATGGCAGTCTGAGGAGTTGAGCAGATCATACATTATTGATCCTGTGAATCTATTTCCTTTCAAATCTTACATGTGAGAAAATTTAGGACAAGTAGAGGAGGTAAGGACCCACAACAAATAAGTTCTCAAGTCTAAAAACTGAAGCGACCGGGTAAATTCATAGAACCTGCCCATGGAAAAGAGTTATTACAAGATTAGTGTTTGCAACTGTCATATTAAAGCATCCATGAGATTTCACCTGACATAAAGTTGTTGCTCACATCCAAAAACTTAGCCGATTACATTGTATCAGTCCATCAGATATTGTCCATATGAAGTGATTATTGTTCAAACTAAGAAAGCTTAATCCAGACATATTTGAACTTTGTTGAAAATACAAAGACCATGCAGTCTGTTGTTTGATAAATTTAGGATGATTCGCGACATCATAATCAACATTGCCGGTACTTTATATGAGGAAGTTGTTATTAGACAAGTCCAGGCATCAGGGTGCAACTTTGGTTCACCTCCGACAGGAATACAGCCACTTCAAAACCATTCCTGACAAATTCAGATTATCTTACCATACAAGACATCATATATCTTTTAGGTTGCCACCAGAGTTATTCAGTGATATCCACCGCAAGAGTCCTTATATATTAGGCTAGATGATGAAATTCACCTTATAGTTCTTCTCAAATTTAAAACTGCAATCTTCTGTTCTTTTCAGAGTATAACACTTCATTAACTCCTTTCAAGCATTGTGGCTGGAGATCCAAGCACTATCAGGTCATCTGTGGGAGGCAAGAACTTTAGATTCTGCTATTTTGCTTGTTTTAGATTACAATATGCCCAAACAAAGAATCTTCAACTGGATTGGGAACCAAACGTACTTTCAGTTTCCTGCCAATATCCTGCTTTCGATGAACAACCACTTCAAGCTTGAGATGATTAGAAAATTACTTCACCAAATGGTTATAACTAAGATCAATGTGCTCAGAGACGTAAGATTACTTATTAATGATGGAGGAATCATTCCTGTGAACAGTTGAGTCTAACACCTTGAGGACTTCATATTACCAAGACAAGGAAGTATTAATTCAAGGAGTTCAAGTGGAATCTAACTCTTTAAGATTCTTCCAGTTTTGGAATACCTGGCTTCACAATTATGACATTTACTAATTGGCTATCATCAATTTTCTGTTAACAGTCTCTCGTCTCTTTCTGGAAAATATTAAAAAAAGAAAGTAAAGCCTTAACCCAGTGTTCATTTGATTCTTACCTTCCAACCGGCAAAACCAGTGAGTTAGTTGTTCCCCGAATAAAACTTGGAAGAAGTTAAGTTCCATATATGGAGGATGCTTCCAGTGAAAATATTACTGATCAGATCCAGGACCTCAAATTGTTGAGGGTTTCGGCTAACAAAAGAAAAGAAAGAATATTTTGATGTAGCCCATTCAAAGAACCAGCTCACAATCACATCTAAGTCATGTGCACCTAGGAATGGAGGTGATCGGTTTGGAATTATTGATTCTTTGGAGCTGTTAAACTATTAATCTCTGGCGCTCAAACTTGTAGGATTTAGATTTAATATGAATATCTGTGCCTCCTACCCTCCCTCACGTGTGAGCCCCATACCTTTGGTGGGGTCAGAGCAAAGATGTCAAGCGGATGTTTATGATCAACAAATGAGAATGGTGGGAGGACAAGACAGACCTGGGACCTCCTGACTCAGGTGAACAATGGCATTTTAGTGATAAACTCTCTAAAAACTCAGGCTGTGGTTGGGTTTATTCTGAATATCCTCTTCACATTTATCATGTTTGAGTTTCCATTGAAAACACGGAGACTAGGTTTGTGTTCCACATTTTCAAATCATATTTGGTCTTGGAAAATTATTCTTGCGGCGCATTGAAGTTGATCGAGGTAAAGTGTTATAAAATTATCTCTTTTTGGTTATCATAGAATATTAAAGAAAGAAAAAGTCTTATTTATTTTCTTTCCATGGATTAATAATCATTTCTTCTTATTGGATGAGAAGTAATTCAAATACATATCAGTTGGACGAAATATTATGAAACATGATTTTGCATTATATGTCTTGTCTTTTATTATATAGACTTGCTTTGATATAGTGGCATGATATCTTACTTTACATATAGGTTGTAAGTAATTAGGAAATAACTTGTAAGAGTTAATATAGATTAGGAAGATTGCCTATTAGATAGTCATCATGTATATCATATATACAAATGCTTATTCAATTAAATACACAAG
>JAEQBH010009186.1:0-94675 GCA_016808115.1 Tetrastigma voinierianum
TAGGCAAGGCTGAAGAATTTATTTTGTTGATGCATCGAACATACTAAAATTCCAAGAAGAACAAGAGAGAAAGAAAAGAAAGAATTGAACAATTACAGATTTTTATTAACATAAGCATATCATATGTTTTTATTTTCAAACCTTTTTCGCTGTTTGATGGATAAAGTATATATATAAATATTTCCTAGTCCACTATGATTTAAAATGGGAGGTAGAGAGGCCCAGGCCCACAGAGAAGTGGGAGCCAAGACTCAAAGAGTCCTTCCCATGAGTGGAGCGTGCCTAAAAAGCGCGTGGGATTCATCATTTCAAAACCCAATGTACAATCATTCACATTTCAAAAGAGTTACTCAGCTGTCAGCCGGAACAGTGGCCGCCGGACGTAAATACACTTGACTCTGTATCACTGCTTCCCGATCTTGAACCCCGGCACCACCGTGAAACCCACCCGTACACGTCGCCGCCGACGGCGTCAGAGAGCTTCTTCCGTCACGCATTCCATGTACACTTCCGAGAATCTGCTATTTGTGGCTGACTTGAAAGATTCCAATCTCTGCGTCGAACGAAATGCCAATCCATGGAGCACCCACACACGCTTCGCCATCTCTGCGAAAAAGGGAGGCCGCGAAAGAGAAGGCGGTTTCAGGGTACAGCCGGCGTTCAGAAGCTTCGCTTGATTCAGTTCCGAAGGAACACTCCATTTTGGCGTGGACCAGGGTCAGGTACTTAGCGCGAACGTATTTTCCGAATGGTGATCTAGGATTTTGGGAGAGGAAGTGAATTGGATTCACGGATTTGAGCTTCTTGAATCTCTCGAAGAAGAGCAGTCGCCGTTGTTTCCCTTTCCCTTCCGGAGCTGAGGATGATTCGCTCAACGAAAAATTTGGGGAAGTGAATCCTTCGAACATTGCTCTGCACACGAAGGATTCGAAGACGAAGCATCTGTGTGTCGGCTTCGCCAACGCGGTATCTGTGACTATGGCCTTCGCAGCCGCATCGACGTCCCAATGCGCGGACTCCATTTCGGAGCTCTGTCACGAATCTCCGGATGGATCTCACGTAATGAAGAACTTGACAGAAATGGTTGGAATTCATGACGGATAGTTTGAGATTATCGAGAATAGGCAAAGGACCGCTCGAATTCAATTTCTTTTCCATCATCTTGTTCCCTTGATTACACTCTGGAAATCTTCGCTTCTTGAGGCTCATCAATGTGTGAGAGTCCCTTGAGGTCAATCTCCGTCTCCAGCTTCTTCATGGTGATCTCGTAAGTCTTCACATGAGACTCTGCTCCTGAATCTCAGCCAAGAGAAGGTGACCTGCAGCTGGGCAGGGGACCATATCGAGCTGTTTCTTCAAGAAGCTCTGTTTCAGCTGGAAATAACCCTAAAGCTCCCTCTGCGCCCTCGTCCGCCACCTGGATGGCACTCGATGTTGTAAGGGTTCTGAGCAGCTTGCATCTCTGCATAACCAGCCTTGATCGGCGTAGAGACCAGAGGCAAAAAGCTTGGCGACCAGAGCTTGCAAAGACGGCTCTGCTCAGACTTGGAATCATCATCGTCAGCGTCATCCATCTTGATGACTTCTTGGATTTGTGAAGAAGTGATTGAATCTTTACCGCAATGGTTGACAAGCAGCAGAGGTTCCGGAGGTGATTACCTTCTGGATGGTCCGAGAGAACTTGCTTCTGTTTGGATTGAGAGAATCCATATGAATACTATTACTACCCCTATGGAAAGGAGGCTGGAGAGTCGGAGACGGATGGGGGGAGATGCGAAAGGTGGGAGTCTGGGGTCATGAAATTTCTGGATTCGTACTTCTTTTGAGGAAGAAAATAAGTTAAATAAATATACTGGGTCGGAAAATGGAAAATGGAAAATGGAAAAGAAAAGAAAAGAAAAGAAAAGAAAAGAAATCCGCTAAGCGTTTTTGAAAGAAAAAGAGGGGCAAATGGCAATCACACCTCTGACTCGAAGGCGGAAATGGAGGTGCATAAAACAATTTAGTACAGAACAAACAAACACACCACCACCCGAACAAAGTAGAGATATAAGCGGGAAAAGAAAAGGACCGTTAATCCCCATCAAATATCAATCTTTGTCTATTCTATTTTTTTTCCGGTCTGCAGACTTGTGATTTGTTTTTACTTTTATTTCACTGATATTTCTTTAAAATAAAATCTATCAACAACTTGTTATTTCTTGAGATTTAAAATAAATTTTGTTGTTTTATAATGCTGTCCAGTTTTTGAAAATGGAGTAAATAGGTTGACCAAAACAGCAGCATTCAATATTCTCAGTATTATAAATTTTACATAATTGACTTTCTTTGACTTGATGATCAGACTAAGCAGCGTGATACATGCATTAACCTTGATCATTCGATCCCCCATTCTGGACACTGGAACCCAGGACAGCCCAGCACCATCGTTATCTCATCTCATTTTTTAATTATTTTAATGCATCACTCTTGGATGTTCTGAAATATACACTTTTCCCATTTAATGTTTTACAATAAATAAGTATAATAATATAATAATATAATAATAGAAATCTCCTGCTAAGATAGTCAGTGAAAAATCAGATTAAAGTATTTATATTATTTTTATAAAGGGTAAATAAAAGTTTGGTTTTAAGGTTTATTGCAGTTCATCACTTAATTGAATTTGTAAGAATTTTTTTCTCTAGTTTTTTTTTTTTTGGTTGAAATCATTCAAGACATAAGAATGATTGTGGAGTAAGATGTTGTCATGGGACCGGCATTAGCTTTTTGCCTTTTAAGGAGATATCTTCAAAGAAACCGGAAAGAAAGTAGATGTGCAGATGTTTGGAAGCTTTATCAAAAGCAACAAAATCAAACCTAATAGTCAATACCCTGCTCATGCAAAACTCTTTTTTTTTTTTTTTCTTAGGACTTCCTTTTTCAGGTTTTTTATGTAAAAAAATGAATATTGAAAATTATAAAATAGAAAAAAAAAATTGAAACCTTTTTTAAAACTTTTTTTCCATAACAAAAAAACTATTTTTTGTGTTTATGTTTTTTTCGTGTTGACAATTGAGAATATATTGTTTTTTTTTAAGAGAAAAATAATTTTATTGATTAAGCCCAATAATCTGAAGCATTATAATCGAAAATCGACTTAAAGCGATAAAGGATGAAGCAGCGCCTTAAGTTAATAACATAATGAATCGATTCAAAACCTATATGTTTGATGATTGAGGTTACATATTTGATATTATTATTATGGTATAATACATGTCACGGATTCTACGGAGTATATTGATGTCATTGATTTGATTCTTGTGTGTCGAATAAAACTTTATTTATGCGAATCGCTCTTACACGAGATAAACATCATCACAATGGCTTGACAAACAAATGTTATGCAATGCTTGATGGCAATCCTTGTATCCCTGCGCGCGATAATGACAAATAATTGTCGCTAAGAGATGGCCAAAAAAAAAAACTTAGATATTGTGGAATAACTATTTTATTGAGGAAAAAACAATGGAAATATATGTAGAATAATCATTTCAGATCAATAATGGCAAAAAAATCATCCCTCTTTCCTTTAATTAAAAAGTTAGTAGAAAAAGAGATCAAGAGCAAGGTAAAACCATGGGCTTGGGATTACAGGGGGGGCAAAAATAATAATAGTTTCTGTAGTGGGTTTGAACTAATAACTTATAATTTTGAGGTAAATTTCTTAACCATTATGCTAGCTCTTTGAAAATTTTATGCCTCTCATAACTTTATTTCCTAGGTCCACCATTGAGTCAAGGGAGGATAGTGTTTTCATATAACTTTTATATATATATATATATATTATTTCTCTGATCATTTAAAAAATACTTGTACTTAATTTATAAATAGTAAACGATACGACTCTAAACATGAAAGATTATTTAAAAAATTATTAAAATCATGTTAAAAATATTTAGAATTTTCTAACATACTTTTATTAAATTAAACATCGCCTTAACAGTTTTGAAAATTATTTTTTAAAATTTATTTGAAGCGTGTTTAAAAACAATTACGAAACATACTCATAACTTTCATCTAAAAAATGAAATATAACTCGTTTTGAACAAAAATTTATTTTCTATAATTTTTAATTTTTATCTATTTTAAGATCTTCTCAAATAATTTTATATATATATATATATATATATATATATATATATATATAACTAATATAAGTAATATAAATAACTAATATAAATAACTTATACACACAAATAACTAATATAAGTAGTTAACAATAAATAACTAAGCTATCAATTAACATTTATCTATTATCCACTAGATATCAAACAGTATCAATATATTTTAGCCTTTTTGTACGTACTTTGGGGTTTTATTTTTAAAAAGTACGATCTTATTATCATTATTATGTTCCTAACATGGTCTCAAGTATAATAATAATAATAATAATAATAATAATACTATTATTATTAGTGGCCATTATTATATTATTAATAATATTACAACATTTTATCAGAAGTGAAAAAGGTACGTTCGTAGCCTGCCATATGATTACATGGCATAATACCACATTATAGTTCTTAAATTAAGTTTCAAAGCTTGTCAATACGTGTTAAGCAAAAAATCCACACATAGTTTAAATTTTTTTTTAAATTTTATAAATATTAAACTTACAGAAATATGGACATTTAAAAATAAAAAAACCTAAAATATATATGAGTAGAAGAGCAGAAGTGAGAATTGAAATTTTCTCAATATAGCTACTTGTCTTTGAATTTTCTTGTAATGGCTATCCCTTCAGAAAAATAAATCTTTCTAAAATTACTCAACACAGGAAAGAATTCTGATTTTGAGAGACGTGAGTAAAGGCACATGCTGTCGTGTGGCATGTGGCGGAAGATGAAGTAGAAAAACACACTTGGCAGAGAAGATGTTGATAAAAGTAGAATAATAAAAACACCCAGCTTTTATTTTTAATTTTAACTAAAGTTATGATAACTAACTAAGATTTGAATTTTAAACTAATATAGCTATAGTTATTAGCTACGATTTCATTATGAACTAAGCTTCATGCATATATAATTGTTAATTATAGTTTCAATTTTGAAGCCCCAAGTTGTATTATTAACTTCGGTTTCAAATTTTCAATTTTCACATAGTTGCTTACTTTCATTTTAATAATAAGTTTGGCTAATTTACTCCATTTTCATAAAAGGTTTTTAAAGGAAAAAGTATATAAGTTCCTATTTCAGTGCATTTGGAAAATATGATAAAAATTACAAATCATTTAATCAATAGTTCAACAAACCTATAAATCTTATGTCTTAAGTATCAATTGTATATACAATAGTACTTAAGATTTATTGAGATTGTATATAAGATTTGTTGGATATTTTTTTAAATATTTTATTATTTTTATTAAATATTTTTAAAATCAAGAGACTTAACTTTAGTTTAAGGCATTCAAATAAAATGTTTTTCGCTTTTAAATGGGTCATTTTAACTAAAAACTCCAGAAAAATAAATGCTTTCTAAGATTAGTCCAACTCCCAACACAGGAAAAAATTCGGAGAGACAAGTGAATAAAGTCCTGCTGTTGTGTAACATGTAGGAGGAAGATGAAGATGTTGACAAAAAATATGACAATAAAGACAGTACCAATTTGGCAGATAATTTTGGAATTTCAACATACATTTGATATGCCCTGCCTACTCCTACTCCTACTCCTACTCCTCTAAGCCAAACCATAGCCTTTTTCCATTTGGCCTAAAATTCAGACCCTTTTTTATTTTGATGCAACGAAAAATGGGTGTGGAGTTTGATTATGATAAGGCAGAAGAGAAAAGTATTGATGAGAATTGGAGGACATTAGAGGACAATATTAATGAACCCACAAGATAATCAAAAGTTAAAGATGGTCCACCATGGAAAAAAAGTGGGTTTGATTATTGAAAATAAAAAATATGTGACCCATAACCCAATCAGTAGTTGTTTTCATTGTTTCTAATTTGGAGCTATCTTCTTATTCGGCCACTCTGCATGCTGCCTCCCATTTTAAGCATCCCTCATAATTTCACATTTTTCTTTAATCGTGATGCAGCCCCATCAATTTCCATGACATATTCCATCAAGGAGAAGGAAAAAACAACAGTTTTTTTTTTTTTGTGGAAAAAGGAAATGAAAGGAAAACTTTAGGCTTGTTTGGGAAGTTTAAAGACAAAATAATTCATTTTAAAAAAAAGAAGATACACACGTAGACTTTTATTTCAAAATATTCACAAAATTGATATTTTTACTTTTTAAAATCCTATTTACCAACTCCGATTTTAAGATTAATGTTTAAAACCGGAGTTGATGAATGTAGGTTTTAAGATTAATTCCCCAAGCCAAAGTAATTGGTGGTACGATTTTAAGCATTTAGTTTAATAGATATTTTGAAAATAAGTCTCATGTGTGAATTTTGTTTAAAATGAATTATTTTATGCTCTTCTTTTTGGAGCATGTTGTTTATAGTTTTTAAAACTTCTTTTTTATTTTGAGTAAAAAAAAAAAAAAGCAAAGAAAACACATAAATCATAGAAGAATAATAAAACATATTTAATTTCGGTTGTTTGATTATGAAGAGCATGAATACAAAAAATATGCGAAACAGTTTTAACGTAGGCCAAAAGGCTCATAGTTTCATGTTTTAAAGATAAAAAACTTCATTTTGTATTTTTTGAAAATTGTTAATGTCCTCTAGATTTAATGTTTTATATGTTCTTGTGTTTGTGTTTTTCATAACAAAAAAAACTAATAATCAAATATGTTCTTGTGTGTTTTCTTGTTGCTATTTTTCGGAAAAAAAAAAAAATAGAAGCTATGTAAACAAACCGCTACCAGTATTTCTGACTTGATGGATGTGTTTCTTTCTCCACAAACAAGGGTTGATGCTACAAATCATTATTAGAGAGGAAGTAAACCCTGACTCTTACCACTTCTGACCTTCTGGTTTGTTTTCTTGTCAGGCACCCATCATTTGCACTAACTTTTGATGATGAGGAGGAGGAGAAAATATTAAGGTGTAGTAATAATATCCATCGAATAAAAGGTATAAACCTTTGAATATATAAAATAATATTTAGATCTTAAATAAAGATATTATAAGATCAGACTTTGATCTGTTCAACAATTGATGGTCAGAGCTATTATTTAAATGATCATTCTCATGTTTAAGTCTCATGAATCAAACTTATGACCATTGACTACTAATTGTAGAATCGAATTGGATGACCAAAATCTTCCTTGACAATTAATATTACACTCCTAGACTGTTAGGATTTTCTTCTAAAAACATTTTGTTGGCTGTGAATATTCTGAAAAACAAAATTTTTGGCTTGTGAAATTTTTGAAAAATTATTTTATCTAGTATATATATATATATACTTTAAATGTTTTAATTGAGTTAAGATATTAAATATATATTTAAAAAAAATAATTTCTAAATATATTGGTAGATATTGATTGCTAGTATTACTAATTGAAATATATTGGTATATATATATATATATATATATATTAAAAGTTTTAATTGAGTTAAGATTCTAAATGTATATATTTAAAAAAAAAAATCTAAATACATTGGTAGATATTGATTGCTAGTATTACAAATTGAAATCTCTGATTGGAAAGCAAATCTTATTTTGATTGATAATGATGCATGTAAGCTTCTAAAGGTTGTATAAATGAAGTGGGCCTTCTTAGTGGAGGAAAATACTTTGATTAATCTAAGTTTTACATGGTAAATATATGAGAGAAAAGCTTCTAATGACGACGCTGAATGTTTGGCTTTTGGGAGAAAGTTTGTATGTTTGTTGGTCGCCACTTAAAAGACATCATCAAAGATGAAGTGGTTGTGTAAAGAAATGAAAATATGTTTATAATTGTTTTAATTTTTAGTGGATTGTTCCATGGCGAGCAAGTGTATTGCATTGAACTGCTTTCTGCGGGATTTTGATATAAGCATGCTTCTTTGTGACATATTTTATTCTTGTAATTAGATCTTATTGATTAAGTATGATGGATGGAGTGTTAAATGCTGTGTTAAGTATAGGTATTCATCGATATTAATCAACTTGAACATGACACAAAGAATAATCGTGTTAAAAATCATATTAGCGATCGATTATTAATTGGATGACACAACTTTATGTATCCCGATTATGAATAATTCATGTAAAATTATATTTGAATTTAATCTATTAACTTTGCTTTCGAGAATAACTTTGTGCAAGATTTTATAGTTCCAATTATATAATAATTGTTGAATTTTGGTCAATTTAGATCAAAATTTTTGATTGTAAGTAATTAAGCGGGTTCAAATAAGGTTGATATGAATTAAATACAGCAATTCAAATCTATAAATTTATTTATCGATTTCGGAGTTCGTATATAGGCAAATTGTACCAAAATTTTCCATTGTTTCAATTTTCAAAAAAGTTAATTTTGTTTCAGGTATCACATAAAAGCGTTATAACACACTTATTTATGATAATTGGGACCTAAGTTAACATAGGGCATTATTTGGATGATTTTTTCTAGAGTTAAAAAATGAGATTATTATGTCATAAGAGATATAAAGGAATAAAGATCTACTGAAAGCACCCTAATGCATCACGTGTCTATCTACTCCTTCCCACCCAAATGACCATTGGAATGTTTTCACATTCTTCAATTCTAATACAACTTTATCCCTGGAGCTCCTAATATTTGCTTATATTATTGCCAGACTTATATTAATGTTCGTTTGTTCTTATGTTTGGCATTTAGACTGCTAAATTGGACCCCATATCATAGGGACACATTAAGCTTAACAAAGCAATGAAAAAGACAGAAACACACTTGATGACTTTAAAGACAGCCTGCAATCTCAGACACCCAATATGCTTAATCTAGAAAAAAGGATATTGTGTACATGAACTGTTGGTTCTTGCTGCTGGTCGGAGGCAACATCTTAATTTTGAAGGGTTAAAATGTTTGCAGGAACTGAAAGAAAATTAAAGAAAAAAATTGTTACTGAAACCTCCACCAATTAATAGAGAAGAAGAGAGAAAAAACACACAAAAAATGCACATATCTACGTGGTGGTTCGGTAGGGTGCCTACTTACAAAGGAATCATGTTGAAATCTTTTCATTATATCAAATTAGGGTTATATACAGAGTACTAATACTGACCCTAAATATTACAAAAATTTTAAAATAATCCTATATGGTATGTATTGCGAATTGGCAGAGTCAAGACTTGGTTTCAGTTGGGGCATAGGCTTGTTTTCAAGCTCGAGTCTCTGAGAAAATTTTTCAGCGGGAGCAAGTGCCCCTACTAAGCCTATAGTAGATCCTCCCCTGACCGTGGGGCCTCTCTCCACTTCAATATTTGCCCTTTTTTCCTCATAGATGGATCATATGAGCCACATGATAGAATAAAAGAAAGGAGAATAAAGTTTTTATCCTCAAATGGAAAAATAAATTAAATAAGTATATACCAAAAAATACACCTATAATTTCAGTTTTATTTTTGGGGATTTAATTTCAAAACTATATTCCTAAATAGTAAAATATTCATAATAACCCTTCAAAATACTCCTATAATTTCAGTTTTACTTTTAGGTTAATTTCAAGCTATATTCTAAATAGTAAAATATGGATATAACCCTTCAAATTTGAACTATCTTCCTATCTCCTCTCTTTTCTGTTCTATTGGATCACTCTCCCTCTTTGGTTGGCAGGGTTGGGGCATGTGTTGAGGTGGGTGAGGAGGAGAGGGAGGTGATAATAAGAGAGGCGAAAGAGAGAGTTTTTCAAAATTTAAAAGTTACTATGAGGACTTCACTGTTTGGGAGCCACAGTTGGAATTATAGGTATACTTTGGGTATATACAAAGTGACAAAAAAAAAGAAAAGAAAAAAAGAAAAGGAAGAGTTATAATAGCTTGAAGCTCAAGTTTTTACACGCCGAATCGAGGATTCTATCATTTTTGGAGTGGGGTTGATACGATCCAATCGATTATCTGAAAATGTAGAATGATACTTAGACTTAATGGGTTATCCTATTTAATAGGTTAGTCTTTTAGGTTGTGCTTTTTTATTGGGTTTGGGTATCTATCATCAATGCTTTTATTGAGAGCCGATACATAGCTAGAGAGAGGGTTATCTGGTGCCTCAAATATGGGTCTAGTCAAAGTGTGAGTCACTCAGAGTAAATATCGTCTACAAACGTTCGATTTCTTAAGGGGTATGGAATAATACGATCTCACTTCGATTCCATATAAAAGTATGAAGTGATATTTAAACTTAACGAGTTCTTTCATTTATTAGACTTGATGATGCTTTTTCAATCGGAACTGGGCTGAAGTGTGCTGGGCCGGTCCACTGACTTTGGATGTAGGGCTCCTCTGCAAAAACGAGAAAAAATGATCAGCGGGGGCTCGCCCGTTCCCTCTCAAATGCTTAAGTCAGTTCTTTCCGGTGGAAGAGAAGATCAACTGCTTAGGGAATTAAGTTTTGTGAGTACTTTTCACCGATGGGGTGACCTGGTATTTATAATGGGTTATCATGATCAATTTCCTAGTTGGATGATGATACAGAATGATAACTTTCCTAGTTGGATGATGATACAATATTTCTCCCATTGGGTGAGAGATTTTCTTTCATATCGTGCGCTGGAATTAATAAAGGGATAATTGATGGGCGATAATTAGGAAATATCTCACTCTAATTGGTGGAGATTAAATATTTCCTTTATCTGAATTCTTTAATTGCATTCTTAGGCCTTTGAAGAATTTGGCCCTTATTTTGGGCCTATATTTAGGGGATGTCATCAAGGGGCCCATGATTGGTACTAGGCCTGCTTCTTAATCCCTTCTTAAGCCTGGCCTTTGAGCTCGATTTCTAGGCCTGCGCGCCCATTATTTCAAACCCGATCAGTTGCTCCCCAAGCCTTTGACTAAAGCGAGCATAGGCAAGGGCTGTATCGTTTCTCGGATCAGGTGTGATTCCCACGTGGCTACTCAGGAAGGGTTTGATTAGGGCTTTGTCGTCGTCCAACGTCTTATGATAATGATGGCTTCTCGATTTTGCGTTTATTTGGCTATGGCTCTTGACATTAAAGCGTCCGCGGCCGTTTGCGCTGTTCACGTGCTTGAAGGCTTTTTGCCTCTGAGTTTGAGACTGCTTTTTTCTTGAATTTTGTCGGAGCTATTGTTCATGATTGCTTTTGGTGGTCGATATCTTGCCTGGGGTTGGTGTCCCTCGTCTTGTTTCTGGACTTGGTACGTCTTTTCTTCTCCTTTGTCTTTTTGGTTTCGAAGTCTTGCGAGGCTCTAGGGCTTGCTCGGTTGGGGTTCTGCATTTTCTTCTCCTTTTTTCTTTCTTAGCCCTGCGTATCTCCATGGGTCTTGGTCGCTCTTCTGTTTTGCGCATAGGGAGTAATCCTGTTGAGGTGTCTAGTTCAGGGCGGACCGATGGCGAGTCTGACAGTTTGGCTGTGGTGGTTCCATGGGTTGCCAGGAACCTCCTTTCCCCTTGGATAAGACGAGGAAAAATTAATGGGGAAATTCGATATCCTAAGCGGCTCACGAGATATTTGGGGGCTTCCATACAGAACGTTGAGGCCGTGGGCCCTAGTTGGGTCGAGCCTTTATATGGTGAGATCTTTGCGACACAGTATGAATTTGTTGGGATCGGGTTTGGTGCCACGACTCTTGACCACACCTACATCGTCTAAGTGCCCAAGATGGTGTGCTTTTTTGAGGTGGCATTCGAGAATGGCCCCCGCTTCCCTTTGCATCCTTTTATAAAAAGGGTTATGCAACATTTCAATGTCTGCCCTTCTCAGCTTTTCACTAGCTTAGGGTGTTACGGTGGGGAACATTGAGTGGATTTTTAGGGACAAAGGCACAGGCGTTCGGCATAGCCTGTCTTGGAGCTTCTTGACGTAAAGGAGATTCGCGAAGGCTTTTTTTATATCTCAGCTCAGGTGCCAGGGTTGATTGGCCCGGACCTTCTATCTTCGCATAAGTCTTGGAAGCGTTATTCCTTTGTTAGTGGCCGTCATTGGGGTCTGATCCCTTTATTTGAGACTTACCGCAGGCGTTCTATTTATGCGGACTACCTGAGAACCTCGTGAGCTCTCAGCCGCTTTAGTTTGTCACGGTTTTCAAGGTTTGTAAGATATTTCTATTATTGCCTTAGTCGGCGTGGTCTTTGGGTGCTTCGACCAGTCTCGATCTTGAGACGAGGAGGTGGCGAGCTGATCGAGTGTGCCCGGCTGCCTATTTCAAGCTCATCGGTGGATATCCTCAGTTGTCCGGTGCAAGGCTTCCTTTCGACTTCCTTTTAAAGATCTTCTCCCCTTTTCGGGTCGTGAAGCCTTATGTCTCAGAGTTCCTCATCTCATACATTTGAGGCCATATCGCGAAAAGCCTACACGGGAGAGCTTCGGGGCTCGCCTGGAGGCATTGGAAAGAAGAGGAGCGTGAAGCCTCAGGCCTGCATGGTGGGTCGCCCCTACGGGAATTAAGATCCTAAAGGTGGGAGCCTCTTTCTTGCCTTCGTACGCTGTCGAGGCTGGAGATTCTTCGCGGGGGGGGGGGGGGTGGGGGGTGGGGGGTGTTGAGGCCCCCTTGGAGGTTCTTCTCTTTCGGTTTGGAGTCACTATCGTGGGCCTTCTCCCCCTCTGTGATGCCCAGGATGGGGTGAGGGGATCGTGATCGCTTTGAGGCTGGAGGGAGTGAGGACTCTGCTTTCTCATCACCCAGACTCGCCCGGCCCCATTTGTTTCTCAATCCTTGATTAGACCTCGGGAAAGGTGGGGCTGCGTTTGTGACGCCCAAAGCTAGGGGTCAGTTGACCTCACCCCGTCGGCCGCGGAATGCTCGTGAATGTCGGGTGACTGACATTTTTCGCGAATCGGGCGGAAGTCTCCCTTGTGGGAGCTCTACCCAGAATACAATTCTTGTATCGCCTGCGTTTACACATCCACGAAGCAGTCCGATATATGCGATATATATCCCGTCGGCCACTTGGGCCCATAAACAATTCTGATATCATCTGCGTATGAATCGGTATATATCCTATAGTTACAAAGTCCTGATATTTTCACTCTTGAAACCATTACATATATTAAACTTAAAGAGTTCCCAATACATGTAAAACCACAAAAACCACTGTCCATTTCTTCTAGAACTTCGGCCTGGGACGCGCCGTCCCTCGCACGCTCCTGTACTGTAAAATAAGGGGTCCCACGACGGGGTGAGCTAATTCTCAGTAGGAGAATCGCCCTAAGTGGGCTACTCACCGCTAAGTCTTGGTCACGATGTTAGATTAAACACACGTTAAGCGAATGCGCAAAATGCTACTTGAATGCACATGATAACTCGGATCGAGTCCTCACAGACTCTCTCACGTTCGCCTAAGCGCCATTATGAGAATTATTATTTTGTTTGTTTGTGGACAACCCTCCGATGTGTATATATATATCAATTGAAGCTAGCTCAGGCGATTGATATATATTATTTGTTGTATGGACATACGATGAATATCGGTGGAGCGCTCCGACGATTGATATTTTAATTTGAACTACCCTCCGATAATTAATGTTTTTTGAACAATACTCAGAATAGTTCTACAGAAATTTCGTCACAAATCTGTTCGCTCATCATCTTAGGATGTTACAGTGCGTATGGAATGCATGTATCATAAATTTCGATACGGTCTAATTCACAAGTAAATATATAAACATGCATATATTTACAAGAATTCAATTCACACGATCATGTCATGTAATTATCATTTCAAACATCAAAATTAGCTCACTTGAAATTTAATGATCAAACACGAGCAATTTAATTTAAATCCCTTTCGACCAAACACATATTTTCACAAAAATATATTTTGAGAAAAGCTGTTTGAGAATAGTGAAACCACCGGTTACTATTCCCCGAAAATCTAAATCATGGTTCTTTGTGAACCCAGAGGTTTCAAGCCATTTAAGAGCTGATTTCAATCGATAGATGATCGACACCAAAATACACAATTTTTTATACCAAAATCGTAGTGGAGCAGCCCGCGAGAACATCATTTGTTTCAAAATTTCACATTAGTCGATCCCGAGGTTTGGGGCCAGGTCAATTACTTCTTTTCACACAGGATGCCGATCAACTCGAACATTCGAAGAGTGCGAAAATGGGAATAAAGAACAAGTAGGGAGAAACCCCTACCTCTTGGGTTTGTCAAAACTCTGAAACCGGAGTCACGCGTAGCTGCTCCGCATAGAACGTTTTCCTTCTCGGCCGAAGGCGCCGACGGTCGGATCGCCCGAGTATTTTTAGAGAGAGAGGAAGACCTTCTCTCTCAGCCCGACTCCATTTTAGTTACGCAGCCCCTGCTCCTCGCTTTCACGTTTTGCTTTCATTTCATTTTGTAAAGGAGCAATATTCCATTTTTTGTCCTTTAGTGACTTAAAACAATTCTATAATGCGATTATGTCCTAACTTTTTCCCGATTTGATATTAGGCACTATCTGGCCGTCGATTTCATCATTTCTCTACCGTACCACTTATGGCACATGAGTACGTGTTATATGTGACTTTCGTCGCATCGTCGTTTGCGGCACCGGCAACGATGCCTCGAAAAGCGATGTCAACTCAGAATGTCTCGGAAAGAAAATTCACGAAGTACACATGCTAATTAGATTTTGGCGAGGCGATTGGTGTCAGTTTAGGTAATCCAGAGATGAAATTAATTACGGATTTTCAGCCAAATTACAATTTGTAATCAAAATTACGATTTTGCCATTTTCCAGTGGAATTTCTCGGGTCTTGGCAGCTCTTACCAGCCCGGGGAACGCAATGCGTCGAGTGTTTTACGTGATCTTTTTCTTTGTTGTTTTACCGGTTACGTTGGCGGCACTGTTTTAGCGGGGTGGGCTGCTACGAAGGCTTGGCAAGGAGGGCCAACCTTGCAGGGAGCTCCGCTAGAGGCGAGAATCTTACAGGAAGGCTGAGTTGCTTCATGACCTCCGGAGGGTGGCGCGAAGCCGGATAAAGGGGACTTGATTGAGGCTCGTGAAGCCGCAGTCGACTGAAGCATGCTTGTTGCGAGGGCGACGAGGATATTAAAGAAAAGGAGGCCGGGGCTGAGAAGGTCGGCCCCGAAGATGAAGTGCCCTAGGGGAGTTGCATCTTGGAGTCGAGGGTGACCGGAAGTGGGCGGGCTCCATCGGCATTGGGCGGGCTCATTAGAGCTCACAGGGGAACTCAGGTGGGCAGCAACGGAAGAGCTCGGCAAGCTTCGGATGGACCATGCGAGGCAGGAGGCTCTGGTTAGCCAGAGGGGCGAAGTGATAGCAAAGCTCAAAGACGAGGCCTGCACCTAATGGGCTTCCGGGTGGCTTGCCTTCTAACGTCGGGCTTCTCGAGCTTTTTCCTGACACGGAGTTGACATCCATTTTAAGATGAGAGGTAGAATTTGCTTAGAGGTTAAGGATGATGGGGGGCGTAGAAGGTAACTGGGGCCTGATCGTGCCCCCACACTGGTGATCTTCGGGTTCTTAGGAGGCTGGCTCTTACGTGTCTCGCCAATTTGGGGCTCAGCTGCTGACTCTTCTACTTAGCGAGTCGGGGCGGAGCTTGGTGGCAGGCCTTTATTTTAACCTTGCTATATCCTAGCGCGGAGCCATGGATTTTTTTTATTGCTTATGACCTTGGCTTTTCGTCAATACATAAAGATTCACTGATTAATTTCATCCCTTCTTTTATTCTTTTGTCGATTTGAGCGGCTTGGTCCCCGGGCTGTGAGGTCTTCCTTGAGAAATTATGCTCTGCAATCTAAGCTGTCGGACTCCTGAGCTACATGTCTCCTTGGCCCTTTGGCCTTCCCTAACTAGTTATGCTATGCAATATGAGCTATTAGGCTCTTGAGCTACATGGCTCCGTGGCTCTTTGGCTTTCCTGAGCTATTAAGCTGCGAAAGCGAGCTATTGGCTCTGGGCCCAAGACCTTCTGAGCTATTAAGCTCACCTGTCCCGGAAACTCTCTTGGGCTTGGGGCTCTAAGACCCTTTTTGAGCAGTTATGCTTTAAAAACTAAGCTACAGGGCTCCGTGGCTCTTTAGCTCACAGTGGTGTATATACTTGTCGAGCCCTCTTGGGCTTTACAGGGATCTAAGACCACTTTTGGCGGTTATCTTTCACAAGCGAGCTACTAGGCTCTGTGGAACCTTTGGCCTTCCTGACCGTCTTCCTTCCCTTGGAGAAGCGAGTGTGGCTTTAATGCGGATCTATGGAGAATTGGGATGGATTACTTGAGGCTTTGAGTGTCACGACTTCATATAAATAGTGAATTCCTCTACGTGGTAGGACTATACTTTCAAACCGTCCTTTCTTTAGCGAAGTCGAGTCAGCATGATGGAGCGTCAGGGTTTGGTCATCGCTGCATGGGGCCTATCCGATGATTGCAGGCCGGCGTTTGGTGTCGATGGTCTACCACTTTTAGGAGTTGTGTTTTTCCCTAGTTCCTCCCCTGTGAGAGTTGTGTTGTTCACTAGCTATGCCCATTGAGAGGTGTGCTAGGGAAACTTATTCGAGAGGGGCGATGTGCTAAAAACTTTAAGTGCGCTTTTCTCCGTTTTTCTTTCTCTACTTCTTACCCTCTCTCCTTCTCTTTCTCTTTCCCTCTCTCCTTCTCTTTCTCTTTCCCTCTCTCATTCTCTTTCTTTTTCCTTTTCTTGTGATTTCCACCTTGATCGGGTGTTGGCCGATGTGACGAATGGTTTTGCTAATTGTAATCTTTGAGAGAAAGATTTTGTAATCCTTTGAGGTGATTGTAACTTCCTCGTAATGAAATTTTGTATTTGTATTATGTGACTTTTTCAAAGCCGAGCTCCTTGCTCTCTTTTTCTTTTTCCTTATGGGATTTTTTCGTTTTGAGGAGCAGAGAACTGTTTATGCTGCTTGCCTATGAGATATTAGGGGCGGCTTCGTTGAATGTAATTCTTTGTATTTAATTGTAACTTCTTTGAAAATAAAGAACAATCCTTTGTGAATCATCCGTTTTTGGTACCTAGACCTTTAGGCGAGAGCTCCACGGCTTTGTCATTATAACTTATTTTTTGGCCCACCGTAATACTAAACAGCTTAAAAAAGGACATATAGAGTGTTATTCGAAATCAAGACGTTGGATTCTTTATTACAGACTACGCTCCGAGGTCTTATTGGTAGAATCGTTTGAGATGTTCTGCGTTCCATGAGTGGGGCAGGGCTTTTCCTTCTTCCGTTCAGTTCATGTACTGTCAAGCCTGATTATGTGATACGATATAGGGCCCTTCCTAATCGGTCCCAGCTTCCCATGTGCGGGTCTTTCCTTGCTAGCGTAGTTTTTGTAAACTGTGTCGCCGCTTGTAACTCCGGCTCGCCACCCTTCTCACGCGTGGATCTCGCGTTCTTCGTGATAGTCTCCATACGCCCAAGACCTCGCTAACACTTATCTTCTAAAGATCTGTGTTTAGGCGGCTGGACCTCTTCGTTATGTTCGGTGCTTACGAGTTCAATCCTCGGTGATTTTAATCCGACCTCGACTCGGTCTACTGCTTCGGTGACAAAGGCCAGAGCGAACGGGGTTTCTTGAGTTGCTGAAATGCTTAGTTCCAGATGCCCATAATACCTCTGTGGAGTGTACTTCACCATTTTCCTTTAGATCTTCTGAATTCATTTTAATGCCGCCTTGAGAGTTCTTTATAGTGACCCCGTCGCTTCATCGACTCGGATGAGTCGATGAGTAGTAGCTCTGATTTCAGCTCGGCAAAATCCATGAACTAGGATTGTCAAACTGCTTCTACATTCCGACACGCAGGCCATTAGGATCCTTAACCTGATATTATAGAACGCCGCACAAAGTTGCGTACCTTCTGCTCTCGATTAATGCTAAGGGCCTTGGCTGATTCGTTTTTCACTCTGCAGGTGATCCTAATCAACAAAATTTGTTTCCTATTTTTCTCTCCCATCGCGTGAAATGCCATCGCAGTGATAGCGGTCTGTGTATTCGAACACGAGGGATGGGTTTCTCATCTCACAAATGATTCAGATCATGATTCAAAATGGTGAGGCTTTCTATTTGGATTTTGGATTCAGATAAAAAGTGAGGGTGCGGTCACCGGGCTAACTCGAAATCAGCCAAGTGAGGTGTGATAAGGAGACCTTGAAGGCTCGGGTCACTAGCTCGGGTAAAATGAGGTTGCATTGCGTCTCGGGTTATTTCCTCGCATTAGGCAAATGACATATAAATAGCAAATATAAACCTGATCTTTGTTTACCTATAAAACCAACCCTTAAAAACACTCATATTTGAGTCAAAACACTTACTAAAGATTTAACGCCTGAAGAAATAAAAATACATCATTTAACCCACTCACAGAATTGTATTTCCAAAGAACAAGTCACAGATTCTACCATTAAGAATATGATCAGAACCCTAAAGTTATGACAAGTATCACAAAAGAAACACATTAAATAGCATTAAACCCTAGCGTAAAGCTTCGGAATACTTAAATGCAGTACCTGCTTCATTTAAAGCAGAGGAACACCCGCGGGACCCTGATTGGCTGTCCTAGCAACCTCCTCTTCAAGGCTTTGAGGTTTAATTTCAAACATCCTCGAACTGTTATCCTCAAAGTAGGGCGCTTGCAGCCCAAGAAAATGAGAGAAAGAAGAGAGAGAAAGAGAGAAAACTCAGAATCAAAATGAAAAGTCATGTATTCAAGAACGCCAAAACAGTTTCATAAAAAGTTATATACAGCTTATATACCATACAAGAGACGGAAATACCAAAATATATGATTACATCGTGACAAAACTTAATTATACAAAAACTAGGGTCGTTTGATCAAAATGAGGCATCCACTCGCGATGATAGTGAATTTCCTATCATAGAAAAACACGAGGGCATAATTTAATATTCAAATTTTTCGCTTATGCACAAAGAATTTTCGCTATGATAGCCAAAAAACTCGTGAATAGCGAATTCTCAAGTAGGATCGCGAATTTTCGCTATATTGCGAAATTTTCGCTGATGGTTACAAATTTTCGTATGGTTGCGAAATTTTCGCATCCTTGCGAAATTTTCAAGTATGCTATACAAAATCCCGTGACTTCCCTCGTATCATTTTCGCATCGGGTCAAATTTCTCCATTTCTTTTAGCCTCACTTGACATTTCTTCATCCCGCTTGATGCAATCGCCGAGAATTAGTACAATCAGCACCGACACGGCTGCTTGAATGGAAGGCCGAGGTTCCCAAACCTACAAACTCGCCAAAAACAACCTCGAAACAAACCCAAGAGTGCTAAACGACCCCACACACCCATTAATTAATATGATTAGTACGCAAAAAGCACTCAAACCTATCTTAAATAAAGTAATTCAAAATAAGACTTTTTGGGGCATTAATCATCGGCTCAATTCATTTTGATAAAATAAATTCACGGCCATAATGATAATTTACATCGGGCCCTCTCAATGGGGTGTGGGTCCCAATATGTCTAATCCCCCACCGTCAAAATAGGACCTAGACTGGCGTCGCCGGCCGTATGGAGATGAGATATCTTGGCATGCTCCCGACAAGCTTGCATTTTTCCGACTAGTTGTGTCGCCTTTCAGCATTGTGGGCCAAGAGTAAATTCTACCTCAAGCCTTCCATTTAAGGTCCAGCCCGATTTGTCTCTACATATGCCTCGTGTACCCTCCCCGAGTACGGTCAAGGCCTTTTCTTCCCTACGCACTTATGAATGGCGAGAAGCCCGCTTATAAAGGGTCCCCGGCGAACGGTGTGAATCTGCCGACCTCGGCTTCTCCGAAGCTCAATGCTTCCTTCGATCGCTCGCAATGTACCATCCACCAAGTAATCCCGCACGGGTCTATTATCCAAATGCTCGACATCACATGGGATATCTCCATTGTCGAGGCTTATCGAGGGCTTTGGAGGTGCTCATTAGGCACGCCTACCCAGTCTTCTCTACAAGAGCCGCTATTCATAAGGCATCGATCAATTTCCGCCGTACATGTTTTGACCCGAATCATATGAACTTTTAAGCAATTCTCGTGACCTTCGAGAGGTATAGGATCATCTTCTCCTCCGTCTCGTATGAGTCTTCTATCCTGCTTTTACCACCACCGAGTCGCCGCTCACTTCCACCGATCCGTCTACGGAGTGGGCAAGGTTAGTCCAGCCATGACAAATTTCATACTGACCAAGTATCGAGGTGAAGCCGAATCGGAGGGTGTATTCCACATCTATCCCGCCCTCGAGAGGTCAGATCGACCGCGACCTCTTCCTCAAGTATCATGCCCCGCCCACTGATAATCTCCAGATGGGGAGGCTCGTGTCACCGGGTTGCTCCAGACACCATTGCAAATTCCATGATGAAAGCCCACTAGATCCGCCTCTATCGTTGTCCTTGGTTTGTACCTGATGTCGAACTCACTCAGCTCTATAGCCCATTTTATTAGCCTTCCTGAGGTTTCTGGTTTATGCAGTATTTGCTTCATCGGATATTCAGTTGGAACTTCGACAATATGAGCTTGGAAGTAAGGTCGGAGTTTTCTAGATGTAGTTACCAACGCGAGGATCAACTTCTACATCTTTGGATACCTCCTCCGGCCTTCCGCAGCTCTGGCCACAATAATCGACCGTTGTACTGCTCGCTCTCCGACTAGGGCAAAGACTAGTTGAGAAGTCTGAAATGACCAGGTAGAGAGTGAGGAGTTCTCCCTCGGAAAGGCTTACTAGAACGGGGGGAGAGCTCAGATAGGTTTTGAGTTTCAGAATGCCTCCCTGCAAAGGTGCATCCCATTGAAGGCATTTTCTAACCCTAAAGAAAGACCTACATTGCCGGCCTTAGATACTAAGAGGCTCAAATAAGCAGATATACCTTCCCGTCAGACGCTGATGTCTTTAATGTTTGAAGGAGACAAAATATCAAGCACGACCTTATCTTATCTGGCTTGCCTCTATTCCTCGGTCGCTGACTATAAACCCAAGAACTTTTAATTTAGAGACTTCGAAAGTGCATTTGGTCGGGTTTCTAACTTTTACATTGCAGCCTTTTCAAGACCCTGAACGCGCCAAACGGGTTACGCGAGCTCGCTTTTACCGATTTTACCAACATGTCATCTATATACTCCATAGATGCTCAATTTATTTCTGAACATCTTGTTCACCAACCTCGCGCGGCCTCGCGCTCTTTAGTCCAAAGGGCATCACTCGATAAGAGAGTAGAAGTTCCCGACCAAAGGACAATGAGGTCTTCTCGTCACAGTCCATATCGATCTGGTCAGAGCTAGAGAAGGCGCCTACGGCTCGAGGAGTTCATGACCGGCCGGAGCGTCCACTATGAGATCAATCTGAGGTAGAGGGAAATTATCCTTCGGGCGTGCCTCTGATTTCTCGTGAAATCGATGCAGTCGCCACTCACGCTTTGCTTTTCGACGAGAACAACGTTAGTCAACCATTCCGGGTATTCCATTCCGATCACTTGCTCGAGGAGCTTGTCGACCTCTTCATTAATGCCTGCCTGGGCAAAACTCCTTCTTTGCTTGACCTACTTAAAGGAGGGATTGACGCTCACTCGTGGGTAATCACGCCGGTCGAATTTCTCCCATGTCTTCCTATTTCCAAGCCGAATACCCCATGTTCGCTCCGTAAAACGGATGAGAGGGCTTCTAATGCCTTCGCTAGTTTGCACTATGTGACGAGGTGTTTTGTTGGTCGCTGCCGCATACAGGTCTAATTTCTTCCGAGAGGGCGCAAGTTCGCATTTAACCTCGCCTCGCATGTCGAGCCCATTCCAAGGATGTCATTTCAACCGTGTTTTGTTTCATCGATACGAGTAACATCTCCGGCTATGCGCCGTTTCTTCTAATTCATTCATACTCCATTCAGAGTCGGAAATTTGATAATCATGTGATAAGCGGAGGGAACGGCCCCTATGGCATTGAGGGAGGGCCTTCCCAGTAGCATATTGTAGGCTGATGGGGCATCTACTATGAGAAACCTTGTCAAGTATCGCAGCCGCATGCAGGAGTCTCCTAAAGTGGAATTCATTGTGTAGACCCCAGAGGCACACACCCTTTCCGCAGAGAATCCACGCAGTAAAGTGCTGATCGTTCTAAATTTCTCCCTTCCAATACCATTTTTATCGAAAGCTGATGCGAAGATGATACTGTGGATTGTCTTATTAGCCACGACGACCCTTATTACTAGCGGATCACGGGATGTCGATGTTCTCCATACGCCGTATCCGAGAAGGTAATAAGAGGGTCCAAACGAGGGAGTTTGACATGGCTTCAGACTTCTGTGTGGTTCCTTATGATCCGACACGCGCAGGGACTTCCGGCTGAGGTGGACTCCTCGCCCCCTGCAAATCCTCCGGAGATCACATTCCCAGGGGTAGTTAGTGCTAAGGTGAGCGCCGCGCCCCTGGCCCTAACCTTCTCGAAAGCCACATAATACAGAGAGATGCCCACGCCGGATCATGTATTCACTTTTCTTAGTCGGATGCAAATGTCTGCCGGGTGTCCATAACCCCTCGGAACCTACAATATCTGCATCGTCTCGTCACTGGTCCGACTTCATCCGATGGCCATCTCAAGAATCTTCACGCACTTCGCGTAGAACCCGTGGACCGAGGTCAGTCAGTGAACTGACGAGGTATACTCACCGTCATAGCCAGCCGAGGCAATCTTACGCGCCTCCGGTTCCTCGCCTTCACGGGGACCGCCTCCCTATTTCCCTCCCGTCCCCTCGGGATTCACCCCGTCAGCCACCCCCGTGGCTTCGCTCCCGCCCATCACCCCGGCTCTTCCTTTCAGTGGAAGAGCCTGCTTGGATAAAGAGGGCTCTTCGCCGCCATATACTTCTCATTTTGGCAAGGACCTCGGCCATGCTCGTCGAGGTTCTCGGCATAAAACATATTGGCCTTCGACCGCACCCAAATTCGCGATGAAAGCCAGAATGGCGAATTTTTCGTCAGGATATCCACTTTGTTCATCTGATCGACCGACATACGATCTCCGTGCCTCCTACGAGCTCTACTTTATGGTCAGAAGGTGATAACTTGGCTTCCTCAGACGTCCCGTCTTCTCACAAAGTGGCATTTAACGCGACAAAGCTCGCGAATCGACGTGACGAAGACTAAAGGAGTCCGTTAAACTGCACTGGTGCCGGGCCTTAGCGGTGATAGCCGAAGGCCTGCATCAGGATGGGTCCGACATCCGCAGCTCCATCCGATTTTCAGATGATTGAGGCTCACGGGTCTTTCGCTTCGCCGAACGCCTATCTGCGGGTATTCTCGAACTCGCCTAAGAGGGTTATGTGACTCGACCGCGAATCTTTAATTTGCCTGGTTGCACTGAAGGCCTGATAGACCGGAGCTCACTTTATCATTCCTTCCACGCGGCCGAGCCTCGTCGATGTCCCTAAACCTCTACTCCCACGACCGCCTCCGTTCCCCGCTGATAAAGGATGGGCCCATCGCCTCATGTTCCCCGCCCGCTCCCTACTGCAACTCTTCGGGGTTGGGCGGCCATGCCCCCGCGCGACCAGCTTCTCCTTCTCTATCCGCTTCGACGAGGGCCGGCTGCCAAAGGCTGTTTCCAGAACGTGGGCTTCGCCTTTTCGCCCGTCGCCCTCAAAGGCCAGATTCGTTTCGCAGTCAGCCAAATCTTTCAGCCAGTCGCCGGCTTCGGCCAGCGATACCCGAGCGCCCACCCGTATGTCGACTGCATACGGCCGCGCTCCCGGAGGCTCCGCTGTCCGGCGCCGGCCTGATAGTCTCAGATCCTCGGAGGATCAAGGTGCATTTTGCTTCGCGCTCCGAAATGATACCATCAGCCACCGGAGATCAAACTTTATACGTAAAGCGAATCGCCATTCCACGCACAATAGCCAAACTAATAATGCTTTTTCAAACCAGAACCCGTCGTTACAATAAATCGCTTACGATTCGGCCGACTCTGAAGCCGCCTTTCTGTTATAAAAGATCGGCGTCTCGCCCGCTCCTCTTCGACATGCTTAAGCCATTTCTTTTCGTGGAAGAGAAAGATCATTCGCAGTGAACTAAGTTTTACGTACTTTCATCACGAGGACCTAGTATTTATAAGTTCTTGGCCATCATGACGCTTTTCTAATGTGATTGATTTATATGTAATTCATAACTTTCCTAATGGACGATGATATTTATATTTCTCCTATCGTATGGTAGATTTTATTTCCTTTATAAGAACCGATTAATAAGTGATAATCGATGGGTAATAATTGCAAATATCTTACTTTCCCAATTCCAATACAGAGACGAAGATTTTCCCTTAATACGAATTCTTTGACAGATTGCGCCTAAAGTGCGACCGGGGCCTCATTGCGCCTATATTCAAGGACGCCACTGGCAGCCCATGACCTGTGAGATTGCACTGCTTAATCCTCCTGAGCCCGGCCTGGGCTCGCGCTCGAGCTCACTGGCCCATTATTTCAAACCCGATCAAAACTAATATTTTATATTGAGCTTTTTCCTTGGGCTTAAATCCATATAACAGATGTGAAAATATTTCATCCCTTATATTTTCTTAAATGTCCCATTTAGGTCCATGTCCCAACCGTAGATTGCGTTAAAAAGAACAAATGAAACAATGTTAATTTCGCTATGAAAATTGTCACATCAATTATTAACATGACTAAAATTTGTCCTAAATATCATTAAAAGTTTGTGGGTTTCGAGGAAATAAAAAACCCCTTTGATAAGCCAAAAATTAAAAAAAATTGCAAAGGCGTTGAGAAGACCTTTGCGATTAGGGCTTCGTCAATCCTATCTTCGTCAAAAAAAAAAAAAAAAGGTTTTGAACGAACATCATAAACCCCAATCTACAACCCTATTAGAGAATCAAATTCTCCTGCGCATCAAATTCAAAACACAATTGAAGTTGAATCTAAAATACGCGTGAAATGGAACATTCTTTCGTACTTCATGCGGGTCTCGTTGAAATGTCAAAAAAAAAGTTATTATAAACTGTGAGGAATTGCACAGTAATACCTTTGAAACCCTACCAATCGGAAGGCTTGTTAGTGAAAAAAGAAGGGGCTGTTTGATATGACACTCCAAAATGCTTATTATATAGTAAAAAGGCGACGGTACCTGCAAAGGATGGGTCTAAAGAATCCAAATTGTGTCTTATTTTTCTCTCTCCAAAACTGGATAGTAACAATTATTCGGACTGAAGAAGGTCGTTGAGGCTTGCTTGTTTGAGAACAATAACAGTAACAGGTCTCTCTCCAAAAAGTTTTTTTGCACGAAGAGGAGGATTGAGGTAGATGGATAAAGATGAGGAAGCCCTGATCGCCGGTCTTCATGTAATTAGGTTTTTATTTCCCCAAATTAAACTCTCAAACTTTTAACATTAGTTAAGGTAAGTTTTTAAATAAGATTGTTAATACGCTCTTACCATCTAACTTCATGACGCCTCAACACGGTGTGCCTGAGCATTTCAATTAACTTATCACGCCTTTCCCATTTAACTTTAAACGCCTTCCAACACGAGGTACTACGATATCACTTAACTTGTGAACTTATCTTTTTACTTTTTACCATATCATTAACTGTTTCTTTCACATCGTTAAATATTTAATTTGAAATATATTATATAACAACTGGACACAAATATATTCAAAACTATATAAATGGAGCTGCCTCAATATATACAAATTTTTACATTCCTACAAAAGCAAAACATATACAAAAATACCTCAAAAGGTCTTCAAGTACAATCTAGTGTTGGTCAGTCTTGGTCATTACTTGATCAGTCTCTGATCTCTTAGCCTCGCTTCCGCATTTCATACCTGACGAAACACTCGCTTAAAACTCATAATCTTAATGAATAAGATAATGCGACGAATTCTAATAGCGAAGGTCATCATACTTTAAACAATCGTGATATAACTTAACATTCATTTAAGTATATACACATGCTTATTCATGTTTTGAAATATATTTATTTATAGATATGCTTATACATATATCGATACTTATTCGCTGCTTCATTTCATATCATGTTTACTTACATTTTGCAGACTTAATAATGTGATAATGATCATCACATAAAGAATGCTTACGCTTATCATATCACGCCATGCTATTTCGTATATTCACATTTATCTTATGCTTTATGCCAGAAATACTCTTGGGCTGATATAAAACGAGGTGACCCGAATGTGCTATAATCAATGTGCTGACAATGAACCATAAGGACCCAAAGGTAATGTTATCAATAGACTGCATAACGACCATCTATACAGTCCAAAGGCCCTCCTATCATCAGACAGACAACGACTCATCTATAAAGTGCCCAAGGAGTCAGAATGACCTAAATACGCTAACCGATCAAGAATGCTACATCTTTTCTCCCTAAGAAGTACGCCCATCTATCCCTTACTGTGCTCTAGTTATATTAACTGCTTTATTTTATTTCATTTAGGCATTATATATTCATATCCTCTATCAACTATCGTTATCCAAGAATCATACGAGATATTTTCTCTTATCATTTCCACACGATCTTTATATTCTTATATTATTTTACATTTATATGTTTTTCTATATGTCTTCATTACATTTTATTTTTTAACTCTTAAACTAAGTGAATACTACATTTAGCACATTAGCAAATTTATAGTAAGAAATAATATTTCGCTTCAACGACCTATCGCTGAGGTAGCGAGATACAAACATTTTTCATATAATTTTATACCTGTACAAACCCTTTCATTCACTTATTAGGATTTTCATTAGTCCAATGGAAAATCAACAAGAATTAATCTAAGAGATTTAACCAAACAAAATTTACAAGTACGCCTAGGTGGAGTAATGCTACTCCCAAAGTGCAGAGGTTCGCCAGGCGGAGCACCCCCACGCCTCAGGTGGACCTGTAATGTTTAGTAAACTGTGGCTGGGTCTCGCCGAGAGGGCCAAGCTCATGCCTAGGTGTGCACCCACGCCAGGCGTAGGGGGTGTTCCGTCAAGCAGAAATGACCAGATTTGGCCATTTTCACCAGAAATTTCCTTTTAAACTACAACCAAAAACACATTTATATACCATAAAACTCATCTATACCCACCAACGATATTTTCCAATAGGATTTTTCTTTCACTACTTAGACAAAGCGGGATTTCACTACTAGTAATCCATACACATCTATACTATAGTTTTCATACATAGTCCAAACATATTTAGATTCCATACCTTTGCTTTTCCTTATCTTTTTCTTTTTCCTCCTTCCTTCTCTCTTTCTCTCTCTCTTTCTTTCTCTTTCTTTTCTTCTCTCTCAACTCGACTTGTCAGCCCAAAAGCCAAATGGTAGATATTTCATGCTTACGTTTTTGCTTCAGTTTTATTTTGCTTTAATTTTTCCCTTGCATTTAAGTCCTTCATTTTCATTTTAATTTCAATTCAACTTATTCATATTTCCACTTTAGCATATAATCTTATTATGTTATGACCTTTAGGTCCTCAATGTCAAATTATCAATTTATCATTTGCTTTTGTATTAATTCGGTTTTTTTTCCATTTTCAATTTTGCATTTATTTTTCCGAAAAATACCAATTTTACTTCTTATTTTTACCTTAAACATTTTGGCGCGAATCACAAAGATAATTCTTGTTGCTATAACATCGAAATGATACGCAATTCTCACTATCAAATTAACAAGTTTGGTTTCCTTTAACGCAATCCGTCATGACAGTGATGCACATAGTCTTTTTAGACAAAAATAAATAAAAATTAGCGTCATAATGGGTTATTTGGGAAAACACAATGAGGTTTTTTTTCCTTTGCTTTAATTTTTTTCAAGATAATCATTTTTAATACAATATAGTGTTCGTTTCTATTAAGATTCAAATCCTCTTCGATTAATTACTTAAATGTTGTCTTTAACATTTTCTTTCATTTTTTTTTGTATCTTAATTTTATTTTTATTCCAATCAAGTATCTAAACTTTTATTTTTATTTTTTTATTTTAGTGTTTCAACTTTATTTTGCTTTAATCGTTGTCTAAATTTTTGATTTTTTTGATTTTGGTGTTTCAACTTAATTTTTGTATAATCAAGCGTTTCAACTTTAATTGCTGCTTCACAAGTGCTTTTTGACCAATCAAAACCTATTAAGATATTCAAGCAAGAAAATTACATCCAAATAACATTCTTAGTCATATAAAAATGACTTAAATTAGTTTTAAATTTATTTTTTAACGGTTAAACGACAACATTATCCTTCTACATTAGGTGGTTTTGTTATCTTTCATTACAATACAAAAGAATTTTATTAAATTGGCTGTACAGATAAAAATAAATATTTTAATCGTTTTAAAATAGTTTTGATATCTAATGTTTTATTTTTTAATTATTCATATATATATTTTTCATTATAATACTTAGAAAACAAATAAAAATAATAGAAGATAATTAAAAGTTATTTTTTTATATTGTTAAATTTTATTAATTTTTTTTTAATTTTTATCTCAATTCTATTGTAACAAATTTATAAATAAAATTTTATCAATTTTTTTTTTTATTGTAACAAATAGATAATAAACTCATAATGTGGAAAGATAATATTGTCATTTCACATTAGCAAATATCATTTAAATAATTACATTATTTTATATGAAGTGAAATGTCATTTGAATTTAATTTTCATAATTCAAATATCTTAATAAATTTTTATTAGTCAATAAACATTTGATTAATTAAAATTATAAGTTTAAAATAATTTGATTGAACAAAAATAAAGGTGAAACATCAAAATAAAAATATCCAAAAGCTTACATTGACAACAAAATAAAGTTGAAACTGTGAAATCCTAATTCTTTGAAAATGATAAAATGGGATAATTTCGGTCAAAACTGGAATTTTTTAGAT
Source organism: Tetrastigma voinierianum (assembly GCA_016808115.1). Classification (NCBI taxonomy): domain Eukaryota; kingdom Viridiplantae; phylum Streptophyta; class Magnoliopsida; order Vitales; family Vitaceae; genus Tetrastigma; species Tetrastigma voinierianum. The sequence continues at coordinate 28,972 of JAEQBH010009186.1, forward strand.
CTCTGATGACGAACCCGACTTCATCATAATCGTCTCACAATCTAGCTACCACGTCACCCCCTCACGACTCGGCATGTCACTTCACGCTTTTTGCCGTGATATGAGTCGCCATGACACTTCGACACATCATGAAGTACTAAGAGGTGTCACATGTCATAAAAGTGCATTTAGTCAAACATAAGCCCAAATCGACCTATGAGACATGCGACAACATGAGTGCGTGAGTAATCCACAGAGATTGACAAGCATGACGGAGTAAACTGTTAACCACCCGAAAGTCGACAAGTTTCAAGACGAGACGACAAAGCCTTCTCACCCCAACCTGCACTAAACTGGTTTTGGGAGGGAAAGGAAGAGAGGGAAATAGCAAACCGAGAAAGAGAGAGAAAAGAAGAGAGATTTTAGAGTGAGAAGCTCTACATTCTCTTTAAATTTTCCAATGACCCACCACAAACCGTGAGACAAGAGGCAAAGCCTCGATCCCCACCGCAAGAAATGCCTACGTGACGTGGCACCAGACATGGAGCTCGGTGGCCCGGAGGTGAGCTTTCTCCTACTCGATTTATTCTTTCTACACATCCATTTTGATGGCTGGGCATATCTCGAGTTCTACGACCGTGTTTTCGGGGCCTGAAAGATTGAGACTCTGAGCACGAAATCCCTAGCCGACGTGGATGCTTTTGTAATCATGGTTGGGATCGTCTTACGTGGACTTGGCGCAGGGAGTTTGTGTAGTTCGACTCGCTCAAATGAATCAGTCTAAAATCAGTTGACAGCCTGTTTGTTATTTCCAATATCATGACGCCTAAATAACATGCTTGCTTTACAGATGATTTCGCATTATACGCACGCGATATATTAACACGAGTTATCATGAATGATATTGTATCATATATGCACTTATGAACTGTAATAAGAGTGGATGTTACATTTATACGAAAATACTATCAAAACGAATTTGATTTAGAATATTTTCCAAATAAAGTATCTTGTGAGAGTTGTGCAATAGTTTATCTCGATACTGACTCCATGACTGCTTTTATAGCTATCCAAAGAATTCACCTCAAAGTATTGGTCTAATATAATTTTAATGTAAAATTGACATTATGTTTTCAAGAATTAAAAAAAAAAAACATTTTGTTTTGAAATAGTATTTCTACACTGGCTTAGGCATGTGTGAGGGAGCCTGAGGGCCTCTCGAGAAGGAGCAGTCAGATTCTCATCCCCATATCACGTAGATATCTGGATTTAAGAATCATGAATTCACTTGAATGTGTGCTCATATCAGACGTAACACTGTACTTTAGAACCTACGTAGATTATCACTACTGTGCACGCTTCACTCCCGTCATGATCCTCTTTTTATGATAGAAGATTCGGTACATTTGCATTACTAGATACGTTTAGAGAGAGCCACATGCGGCTTTATATATATATATATATATATATATATATATATATATATATATATTTTTTTTTTTATAAAACATGCATTTAAACATTATAATCGATGCACATGCATAAGAGCGAATTAACCTTTAAACTATTGTAATATTAATGAGCACGTTGCACAAGATGACGTGATGGGCCCAACGCACCATTTTACTCTCGCGATGTAGTCACACGATATAAGACACGCAGGTTTCCGGTGCCGATTCGCGGGTCAACGGACCTCGGCTCAGGGCAGCCACAAAAACACCAAAAATAAAAATAAAAAAACATTTAAACAATTTAATCGAATAAAATAAAGTCGATACAATTAAAAATAAAAAACTAAAAACGCTCGTATTAATTTAATTAAACAAAATGTTCAGACACCAAAATAAAAAATGAAAAATTGAGACATCATTTATGTGAATAACCAACCCTCCTCAATTCAGACATGTCGTTGAACTTGTAACCAATTGGAGATAAAATTTAATTTCCCCTTCTTAATTTATTCTTCCCTTGGGGATAAAAAACTAGTAGCGATTTATTTTAGCTTTTGTTGAAAAAGCTAAATAAGCAACATTCACAAATATTTATAACTTTTCAATGACTCTATATTATCAAATTTCTAAAAATTATAATAAAAACCAAATATTCTATTTTTTCTATTGTAAGAGTGCTTTATTATTCCAAAACAAGTTAAAAACAACATTTTCGCTCTTAATAAAAAGAGGTAACAACACTCACTATTCAATTTAAAATTTTAAAAAATAAATAACTTAATAGTAAAATATTTTGATATTTTCTATATAAAAAGATCTTTCTGAAAACACAAAACATAACTTTACTTCTTAATACGAAAAGCTAGTAATATTCATTACTAATTAATATTAAAAATAAATAACTTAATACTTAATAATCAAAATTTAGCATTAAACTAAAAACAAGAGCCTATTTAAGATAAGAAAAAACAAAGCGAACCTTAATCCCTCCCATACAAGAGCCGAAGGAGAGTGGAGATAATTGCTGGCATTGCGACTTTCGAAATGAGAATTGAGAAAGGGGGGTTTGGGTTTGAGTTTGATAAGGGGGAGTGGGGTTTATTTATGTTTATCCCCAAATCGAATGGCCATCTCAGAATTTAGAAATGGGTTGGGGAAGAAGGAGGGCTCTAGTCTGAAGTCTGAAGTCTGAAGTGACTGAAATGACTGGACATGAATTCATCACCTCATCTTTTAGCCTATCTGCATGCGGATGAAAAGCACCAACGTCTCGTCACCAGATATGGGGAATCCAACGGCCATGATGATGGAGTGAGTCAGCCCCAAAACATTTGGGCCATACCCTGATACCCATTGCAGTTTGTAAAAATGTAATGTTCCTCTAGTGCCTGAAATGATCTCCCACGGACACACACATTCATGAGGGATCGTACTCCTCACTTTATTAATTTTTTTTTTTTAAATCTGTACTTTATACGGAATAACCCCTCCTCAGTGGTCTCCTTTATAAGCGACACTCATTGTACCCCTCATTGGTGTCTCCTTCGTAAATGACACCCATCATATATAACCTCTTCTTCCTAAACAAATGATATCCAAAGTGGCCTGTCTGTATGGTAGAGCTTTTACGTGACGTAAAGTGAAAAAAAGGTCTTTAATCCTATGAAAATAATTTATTATATTATAACTAAAATATTTAATTATAAAAAAATAATACCAAGTAAACTGTTAATTATTTCACTTGAATTTTTTATTTTCATTTTTAAAAGGGTTTATGAGTTAGGATGAAGTATTGTAATTTTGAGTTGGATGAGGGGGAAACTGTTGGTTTAGGGTTAGTCCACATGGTTTTATAGATAAATGTTTTTTTATAAGTTATAGTATATTAATTGATCGAATAGTAAGAGAAAAACTATAGCATAAAATTAGAGAGCCTGTCATATTTTTTATGTCTAGACCTACATATGTAAAATTAAATGAAAGAAATCACATATGCATGTTTTTTTAACATTTTCATTATCATCTTCAACTTAGCATCAATCTAGGAACATCAAGATCATAGCTACAAATTTCCATATTCTCTAAACTTACTGTATTTTTTTCATTTTGATATTATGTTGTTTCATTGCATTAGATCTAGAGAGCTTAGAAATAGTTGCATGCGCCCAATCAGATCCAAGGCGAATAAATGGATAAATCAAAGTTACCAATACCACATTTTAACTTTAAAAGAATAAGAGAAGTTAGAAGAATGAATTTATGAAAATTAACCCAAAGAAACAAATCAAAGACATTTAAAAATATTTTACATGTCTAGATGAATTGGTATAGAGTTTAAAGTTTAAAAATATAGAACATCTAGAGAAGGGAAGGGTCTCAACTCTCAAGTTTAAATCTCAATTGAAACAATTTATTACGTTGTAACAAAGTATTTAGTTATAAAAAAAATTACATTAAAAAATAAGTAGACATCATCAAGGTATAAATTTCAATTAGATAATATAATTACTGTAGTCTTTTCTAAATTGTAACACCATATAATGTCGATGCGATGATTAATGGAAGGCATTAGACCATCAAGAATGATGCAACAAATTATTACTACACAGTTGAGGACTCCTGAATACCCATAGAGTATGTAAATTTATCCTAGCGCCTTAAAAAAATAGTTGTTAAGAAAACCTAAAACTTTAAAATTTAATCTTGCTTTTATGATATTACAAAACCTAAAATAACTCTTTGTATTATTTTATTTTAATCATACAAACAATTATTTCCAAAATTTTGTTTTTTTTCATTAAAAAAATTGAAATTCTAGATGAAAAAAGCTTACACACACCTCAATTAATTCTATAGAATCCTAAAATTAACGATCGAATAAACTCCAAATGATCCGAAACTCAAACGGTGACCATCGATTAAACCCCGCGCCTTGCACCAACCAAACTACCTCACAACAAATGGAAACATTAAAGATAGGAAAGAGAACACATGGAAACATGGAGGACTAATGCACAATATACGTGAATCTCTCTTCTTTTTTCTCTCTAAATGGAATTATTATACTGATGCACGAAGAATGATGAATATTATGGTTTCTGAAGTAGTCCTGTCGACCAAATAATATCGTGACAAGATCTCAAATTCAATGCCCTGTTCCATATTCGGATCCTACACGCTAAAATTGGTGCAACCATTCTCGTAAACAAAATAAAATTGCCATCCTAAAGGATTTAAATTTCAGCACAAAACCATTTCTACCAGAATAAAAGGGAAAAAGATATCATAATTCTCTTAAAAAACACCTGTGGCTTAATCACCAGAATCTGCAATAAACATCCATTGTATGATTTTTGGCCGAATCACCTATTTAGTACTTTCAAAACCATGTTTACATATAACGGCATTTGGGAAAAGCTGCTGAAACCTTCAATACTCTCATCTCATATAAACATCAGGGTTTCATCTAATCTAAATGCAATATGATGAACCAGGGATACCAACCAATTCCAACAACCGTTTCCCATCCATACAGACATGGGAATCCATCATATCTTCTCAAAACTACGAAAATGTATCCTCTCCATGCCATATAAACCCCGCAGAACCAATGTTCCAGGTAAACAAATTACCAGTTCTCCATCTCCATTTGGTTCAAGCAGGCAACTGCAGCTTAGAGTTGTTCTTCCAGCTGCAAATGGATCATTTTTAGTGTTACCAATAGAAGAGAAGGCATGGTTCTGAAAGATTGGTAGATAGTTTGCGACATACCCACAAAGTAGTAGTAGAAGAAATCCGCATAAAGAGCTGTTTGACCAGACCAGAAAAGCAGGCTGATAAACCAAGAAAAGATGAGAATACAAATAACTACATGCATCAATGGCCACACCAAATGTTGCTCTTTAATTATTGACACAACTTTACCTATCCACCGGCTGAAATGTTGCTCTGTGAAATAGCGTAAATCCAGTTGAGGATGTATAGTGCCCGATAGGCCCTGCAGATTGAATATTGGTTGGAAATTTATCCTAAATATAATAAGTTTATCTCTCCTTTGCTTATGTCACATATGGTGCAAATATGTGCTGTTTTTATGAAGACAAAATCAAAAAATAAATCGCTATGATTAAATAAGACTGTTTATCACGATGATTACAACCTAAGTGCTAAATGTTTCTGACACCACAAGTAGAATGAAACAGCCAGACTAGGCTTTCCACATTTCAAGAATTATTAAAGGGCTTTCCTTTGAGATAGACTTTCTTTTTTCCTCATATATTTAATAAATAATAGGAAAACAGTTCTACAGAAAAAGAGAGAGAGAAACCAAGCACACAGAATGCGTTAAGAGATGCCAGAGTGGGGGGAGAAGGAAAGAGAATAAAAGATACAGGGCCAACAAAGACTAGACCAGCCTGGGCATTACTAACAGAATATCAACACTATCAATGCAGCAGGACTAATTGATGATTTCTCTATATGAATGACTAAATGGGACATGAACAATTACCATAGCCTCCCTATCAGATTCTAAAATTTTCTTCTTATTGAACAGAAAATCCAATCTGATACTGGAAAGGAGTTCACTGTTATCTTACATGTTCAAGATAGATTTTACACAAAAAAAAAAAAAATGCAAGGTAATGTTGTTTTATAGTGAGAGAAGTAGTTTCAATGTGAACATTTTCTGAGTTACAAGTAAAATGCAAGAGTCTTAATTGGCCATTCATGTTATATTGAACGTAAAACTGAAAAGTAGGACACTAATACATCAAATGTGTTATGTATGAATTGATCATCCAGGTTAAAACAATGTAGTGTCAGAACTGAAGTATAAGCTAGAGAATCATATACATTTGAATTCATGAGAGCTATGGTTTCCATATAATTATGCCATATACCATAGGACTAGTAAGAAGGGAGATTTTAGATGATGCACAACTCAAATCCTAAATTATGCACTGTGCAATATCAATAAATTAGTAAGGATAAGAACTCCAGGAAATTGTAGTTTCAAGCTTTGTAACCCCCAAAATTCCATAAATTCATTCCGATTTCGCATAGTGAAGTTTTTAACTGGAGGCCTAAGTTCAAACCTTGTATATTACGTGTCAGTTTGAGAAAGGGTGAACTTACATGAGCTCCCAGGAATTAGTTCCATTTATTGATGAACCAAACTTTAAGCTTAGACAACAGGTCAACATTACTATGCATACCACATTTACTTGTAAAATTCCATATACTTTTCTGGTAATGCCACAAGGTATCATTCTTGCCAGTATTCTAGGAGTCTTGGCCATTCAAAGGTGGTTTTGCTACACATGTTCTTTCAGACAACAATGTTATTTTGCAAATTCTCTTCTTTTTTTCACTAACATTCTCCTGTATATGCTTGGTCATGCATGCATGCACGCATATACGGCTAGATTCATTATTCCTTGAGAGTTACCTCATGCTAAGTAAAGGAAAAATGCATACCCAAGAAAGAAAACATATTGCCCCGCCAAATTATCTACATTTCCACTTCGTTGGACAAACCAACTGGGAAGAATGGCAACAGCCTCCAAATAGACTGAAATGCCCAGAGATCTGCAATAGGTTTACATTAAGAATAGCAGTAGGCCAAATTGCAACCATAAGAATAAGAATAAAGCAAAAAGCAAATATAATACTAGCAAAATAAGAAATTGGGATCTAATACTCAAGAAAGTTTAACAAAACATGGATATTTTTTGACAACTAGAACCAGTATAGGAGTTACAGTACAAAAAAAGCAGAATAACATATTTTCATCAAGTATTACATTATTAACTTGAGCAAAACATTAATGGCTTTTGACCCACCCCCAGCAACACACACGCACCAAAAAAGAAAAAGAAAAAGGGGGAAACAAGATAAAGGAAGATAAATTAAAACCACCCCATCAAATTGCAACAGAAGTTTGTACAGTATAATTCTTTCATAATTCATCTGGTTAACCAAAAATCAAGGAGAATAAGAATCATGAACAGAATCTACAAACCCCCACTCATTGTAATGTTTAAACAAGGTACCTGACCCAATCCCCACCCATCAGACTGAAAGAATCTACAAAATCTGAGTGTGCTAACCCATTGTAAGTTTAGAGATAAATTTCAATAGTCTTTATCCACTGTCTCCAATTAAGCAATGATAATACATGGATAGATACATGTAGACAATGAATATTACAAACCATTGAAACATTTAGAGAGTTTTGTTAACCACTCTGTGCATCAATTATCCTGCTCCCTAATTCATCATTTATAGATTTTTTAATTTTTAGCTCTTTTCCTAGGGACAATTCTATTTTTAGTGTCTTAATATACAATTTCTTACACATTTAAAAGCATTTTATTATACTCTCAAGTTATTATTTATCCAAATAATACACCCTTTCTTAGCTTATGTACCAAACAATACAGCACTATTCTGATCAATGGTATGACATGCACGAAGTAGGATCCCGACTGTCTCTATGTGTGTGTGTATCATACAAGACCACTCAAGAATCCCTGAGGTTAAAGGTTGTATTGCAAAGCAGGTGGTGAACATCAGAAGGACTCTTATAAGCACAATTTGTCCCCACTCGAGACTTGAACCTTGGTCCCCTCCCCTCCCTATGCCCACCCTAGCCCTTAACCACCGAGATAGGCTCCATATATATATATATATATAGGTATATATATATATATATATATATATATATATATATATATATGTTCACACACACACACACACACAAGACCACTCAAGAATCCCTAAGGTTAAAGGTTGTATTGCAAAGCAGGTGGTGGACATCAGAAGGACTTGGTAAAAGAAAAAGAACCATCTGACTTGCCCTGCTGGCTCATCACAGTAGCAGTACAAAGTTTCGCATCTGCCAAGTGATGTGGGAGTGGTGGTGCAAGGTATCTACTGACAAGGCAGCCACAGCATCAGCTAGCCCCATACATAACCTCATTTATCACCATCACTAGCAATCAGCAAACAATGTCAGCTAGTGGCATACTTATATACTTATATATCTATAATTTGCCAATAAAAATGCAACTCATGTAACTGGTCTCAGTTTTCTATGTCCATATCATACTTATAATCTTTGAAAGCAATTCTGATCCATCTCCTTGTTTGATTGATTCCCCTACTTTCCATTTCATACTTACAAACCCATCTCCTTGTTTGATTAGTTCCCCTACTTTGTTTTTCTGCCCACAATTATGACTGTGTTTGCAACTAAAAATATTTAAAACAAAAAGAATGAAAAAGAGAAGAAAATATGAGGCAAGTGGTTGATATCATACATCCCAAACAGAGCTCAGAAGGATTATGTTATATTTGAGTTAAAGAGTGTGTCAGTTTGTCCACTTTGCTATTTTTATGGTTTTTCTTAGTTCTCCTACTAATATTAGATGATGCAAAGTCGTACTTTAACTTACACCAGTGTTTTGCAATAATATAAATATTACATTGGATGACGCTCTTCATTTTACAGCATATAGCCTAAAAGTTTTTATTACTATTGGATGACCATGATGACATATGGCCAAGTCACAAACCACAGATTTAACAGAAATTGATAATTTGCTCCTATACTGGTAGCAGTTGGAGAAAAGGATTGTTGATGCAGTTCTTCAAAATTTTCAAGGGCAATAGCAGGAAGACTATAAAACTTCTCACATTCAGTTAATAATCCCAACTCTCCACCACAAACTATCTAAACAATGATCTTAAATTAAGCCTTGTTCTGGGACCAACAGCACATTATTTTTTTCCTTTTTTTTTTTTTTTTCTTTTTTCATAATATGTGTGATTCAATTCCAAGAAAGCAACAGGACATCAGGAGATTAAAAAAGAAAAAATACAATGAAATAGACAGGATATGAAATTATCAATACAAAGAAGACTTTGAATGCCACAATTATGAGACTCAAAAACAGCCTCTAGAAATGGCTGTTATAATGCTTGTTAATTGGACCCTCCCAATTTTTCATTGAAAAATCTAATTAAATTAAAGGCCCATAAGCTGAAATACCCCCATCTTCTTCTTACTTCATGATCTTCCTTAAAAACATATACTTCCATTATTCCCTCCATAGACAACCCCAAAAACCTTCAGATCTGCAGAGCATTTCTTGAATCGCTTTACCAAAGCAGAAACAGAAACTCTCACTATCACTTCCATTTTTTCAGTCACTTACTTATTTGTATGATTATCATCCATTAGATATACTAAAATCAAGAACATCCATGCAATCAAGAATGCAAATTTCATATAATACCTTGGCACCCCAGCATAAAACCTGTCCAGTTAGGTGTTTGAATGGATTATCTAAAAACAATAATCTATAAGATTTAATTTTTTGCTTGTCTTCTCAAACCTGCCACTCCAAACCTCAGATGGTCCAATTAATCTCCCAAACTATTGGCCTTGATTCACAATAATGTTGTTCAAATCTTATACTCAACCAACAAAAACTTTGAAACTCAATATAAGCACCCTTACAAGCCAACTGCTATCATGCTTGACAGAACTAACTAAGCCCTCACATGGTATCAGGAACTTGCAACTGTTGGCTTCATGCACACTAATGCCATCCAACTGACACCCAAAACCCAAAACAGAAGGTCAATATAAGCATTTACAGGTTAGAATAATCTGCAACTGTCCAGACCATTAACTATACAGAACAAGATCAAAGAATCAAACAAAATAACTGCCAAAGCATCCTTTTACCACCTGCATTCTTATAGGATCTACAGATCCCTCACTGAAACCCTCTCAATTCATGTGGCAACAAACATGCCTATTATCCTACCTTCCCCTTCGTAAAACAAGGTAAAAACATATGTAAATTAATCATAACAACTTCAAAAGCCTTGAATGATGAATTTCCAATAAGGCTGCCAATATCTATTGCCCTATTGATCCACAACTTCAATGTCAGTTTTCAGAAAGAACTAGGTTGTTGCCTGGATATCCTGCTCTTAGCTACCTTCAGAGCTGGGTGGTGAAACAGATTCAATTAAACCATAATATTGGAATTAACCATAAACAACAGCAACTAAAAATATATAACCTCACATTCATCTTAGTATGATTAAAAAGGCATCAAAATATATCTGTGGATAACAAACATGAATAGCATAATGATCTGTCCACTCATTAATCCTATCAGCAAGTTAGTGATTGATCCATTGTAATGAGCTTGAAAACAACTTGCCCCTTCAAACTTATACTCCAAATCTTCTATCATCAATAAACAATCATTTGATAGTTTTAAAACTCAAATCTATCCTCAGAACAGACTCTTCCTCCATACTTCAACAATCAAGTAGCAATGTGAGGCTTGGTTTTGTAAAAACGTACCTCAAGGGCAAAAAGAAAAGGTCTGGTAAACTTCCTAATTATCACTGTCACGAGTGACTCACTTCTCAAATTCAGTACATGCATGTCCCTCATCAATACTATGAAAGCAAACTGACGTACAATTTTGTATTTTATTATATTTTATTTTTTTGATAAGTAAAAAATGGAAAATCCAAAATTTAAACATGTAAGCAGAGCACACCAGACTGTTAATCTCAGTAGCGTGTCATTGCGTATGCAAATATTCAATATGAACTGGGGAACCTGTACAGAATAGCCCTCTATTGCACGGCCCTCTGACTCGAGTGGATTGGAAAGCAACGAATGCACTATAATAAGTTTTATAGCTTGTCTGGTCACAGAGAAAAGGCAAGAAAAAGGAAAGAAAGCAATGTCGAATGCCATCGGGTAGAACGAGGAATCTACTAGAAAGAGTCACCTCTTGAAATGTGAACTTTTCGTGAACGAGAAGCGCCAACAAAAAGCACGCAGCTACTAGAAAATAATGGCGAAAGGTGTCAAGTGGTCGGTCATATGACCTCTTCACGGTTCTGTGCATCCTCATGCACCACACTATCGCCAAAGAGCTCCCAATGAACACCAGCTTCATCGCAGTGTTATAGACTGAGATGAAGTCCGTGAAGAGATCCAAATACCGAGTCAGAAACACAATCGCGTAAAGCTCCTGAGTCTTGAGCGAAATCCCTATCTCGTAGGAGAAAATGTCAACGAACTCAGTTTTTCACCTCAAAGAAACCCTAGAAATGACTCGACGGGAAACATAATGCTCCCTTTGGTTGCTGAGAAAAACGGAAAGAAATGAAAGAAATTACAATTTGGAATCTCGACTTAGACTAAAACAACTTCCCGACGAGTTGGTTGAGCTAGAAAATCCGGGGAAATTTTTGAAAATTCAAATTTTAAATAATATGAAATAAAAAACATGGAATTGTAAATTTGATTTTCTTTGATTTTTCTCGGCAACCAAACGGGAAAGAGAAGGGAGAGAGTGTTACCTGAACAAGATTTGGTGGCGTAAATTTTGAGAAGTAGGACGAGAATACTCATCAAATGGGTCATATCGCCGGCTAATCGGAAGATGTTCATGGTTGCAGAAATAAAACGATGCCGTTTGGAGCCTTATGTTTCACAGAGAGAGAGAGAGAGGTGAAATGGGGCAGAGGCTGAGAGGAGTAAAAGGGGCATCGATTCGCGTAAATGGAGAGGGAAACATGGTGACGTGGCATCTTGAAACGGCTCTCGCCCGCACCACCGTCTCGAACCTGGGGCTGTGATCAGCTGAGTGTCCGGTTCATGCAGCTCCCCTGGTCCCACCGTCTTCTACGTATCGCCATGTCGGAATTAAAATTGTTTATTTTAGAAAAATGGGCCCCACTGTCTTCTCTATGTGTCGCCATGTCGGATTGAAAATAGTTATTTTAGAAAGATGGGTCCCACTGTCTTCTTCTATGTGTCGCCATGTCGGATTGAAAATAGTTTATTTTAGAAAAATGGGTCCCACCGTCTTCTATGTCCTCGCCATGTCGGAATGAAAATAGTTTATATTAGAAAAATTAAATGAAGAATTTTAGGAGTAACTCGCTTTCAAAATTGATATAAATTTGTAAGGTACAAATATACCCTTAAAATGTAATATATGGGATTTTTTAAATATAAAAAAACGAGAAATTATGATTTATGATTAGAAAAAACTTTAAATAAAACCGCTAAAAAATGATTAAATGATATCTTTAGGGGATAAAGTGTATAAATGCTTTCGAATTTTGCATATATATTCTCACTTTGCCTCTTAACTTTTTTTTTCTATCACAATATATCTTTGATGTTTACTCGATAGTCACCCATATCCATTTCATTAGAATAAGTCACAATTATGCTGAAAACTCGAACATTTGTGAATCATTTAACAACCATTTTAATGGATGTTTTAACATATGTTTGTCCATGTGTCGTTTTTTTAACATCGTATATTTAATTAAGCTACTAAAGAAATGTTGTAATATATCTTACGCATGTAAAGTTTCAAATAACAAAGAAGACATAACCTCAAATTTTAAAAGATGGCGCACCTTCTCCTATCATCTTTGCGAAACTATTTCCAATATTTTAAAATGTGAAAAGAATGATTAAAAAACAAATAAATTCGATCTCAAGAGAAAGCAAATTAAAAAGCTCCCAACACCTTCCTCTCTTTTCTACATTTTCAAACTTAATTCTTAAGGTTTTTTTTTCATCCTCATAAATGATGGAGGTTTTTTTGTCTATTTCGACTCGAAATCACCCTCTTATTATTATTCGGCCTCCTTATGCTCATGCTTTTCTTCTTAATAAAGTGAGTTTTTTCCAATCCTCTCAAATAGCTCATTTGATCTCCTTCGCTTTCATCATCGACTTTACATGAGTGTGGTTATGTCATCAGACACGACGCATCGGGATTGCTCGTTTGCTTTCACAGAATCCATTCAAATGATGGAGTTATTTTAATCAGACAGATAAAACATATAAAATTTATTCTATTAACATGCCTTATCAAATCGAAATCTTGTGATTTTGGTGATCTTATTTATACCAATTATATGTGTTTCCTGGAAATGCTTCTTACTGCTATTAATCTTGACAAGCATGTCTTTCTAACGCTTTTAACACTTGACACGTGTTAAGATAATGTATTGTTGTTATGAATTAATGAAATTTCTTTTTAAAAAAACAAAGTAATCTTCACTTATTTTTGTAGAGTTATTATGAATAAAGTTTTAAAACACGTTTAAAATTTTTGAAATATATTAAGTTTAGAAAATTTTAAATTACAAATAAATTTTTATTGTATCAAATGTTTTAAAATTCAAATTTTAAAAAATATTATTTAAATAAAACATTAATATTTCTTGCTAAAGTTATTATAAATTCCTATTACTTAGGTTTTGTTTATTTGTTCATTTTTACAATTTATATATTTATTAATATAAAATTATAAGCAAAATTAAAGTAACAAATATAATGCCAAACTTTAATAAAATCTAACCATTTAAGTTATTTTAGAAATTTTAATATCAATAAATTTTTATTATTTTAAAATTTGGTGTTTGATCGAACTTTAAGATTATGCAGCTTGTTAAATTTTTGAAACTTCAAGCCTCTAAGAGAGGGTGTGTTTTGAGATCTTATTCAGAATATTCAACTTTATTTTTTATATAAGTATTTTTTATAAAAAACCGTGAGGCTTTTGAAAACTTATAAAATATCTTACGATTCTCCTTATACACCTTTTTAGCTTATTTCAATAAGCTTCATGGAGGCTTATAAAAAAAAAGCTCAAAAAATTTATACTAAATATTAAACCGGTCATCTTAATTAAAAATGCTTTTTGAAAATAATGAAAATAAAAATAACTTCCAAAATTATGTAAAAATAGGTAAATTTTTTTAAAAATTATATAAAAATGAATTTTTTTGAAAAATAACGAAATAAATTCTGAAATTTATGTAAAAATAGGTAAATTTTTTTGAATTTTTTTTAAAAAAAAAAATAGAAAAACAACTTAAAAATAGATGAAAATAGCACTTTTGAAAAATTATATTGATAATGAGAAGAATGATATTGATGATGATTTTCTTTGATTTAGAATTTGATGTAGATCCATGAATGTTCATTTTGTTTTGAACTTATAATTATTAGACGATGAGAAACACTAACTAAGGTTTTGTTTATTTTTGTTGAAAATCTTGTAATGACGGGAAACATTAGCCTTATATTCCGATTTTACACTACAATATTTCCTTTTATCAGATTTTATTATTGTATAAAAAATTATAAACAATATTTCAGAAGATATATAATTTTTATTTATATTGATAAGCAGACGCATCACTTAAAAGTTCCCACGTCTTGCTGGGCCCAAGAGGCTTTGCACATTCAAGAAGCCTTACACCTTAAATAACTATGTTTACAAGACATTACGCTTCAATTTATGTAAAACATCCAAATTAAATATTTTAATAAAGTTAAAAACTTTCGAATATTTCATTTCTTTTATATCTTTTGATGATACTTAAACAAAAGTCATATGGAGAATATGGATTTATTAGTTATTTTTATATTAGAGATTATAGGTGAATGATAAATGTTTTCGTGATATAACGACCTTTACTTTATTTTTAATTTCGATCATGGTTTCAGCGATATATATAATATTATTCTTTAGTTTTTTGGTTTTTTTTTAATTTTTTAAAAATTATAACAAGTGCTTATTTATCAAAACACTTCAATTTTATAAGTGTTTATGATGATATTTTTAGCAATTTTAGCTACTATAAGTGTTTGTGTAGTAATGCATCAAAAAACACCTATAAGTGTTTTTTAAAATATGCATCCAAAATCATCAAATAAACTCTTATAAAATAAATATTTAATTAAACTGTTTACCGACATGGCCATAATTCTCTTTATTGAATTCAATTCATAAAATCCATTCTTCAATAACTCTATAATAAATTCTTCAAAAAAAACTATATAATAAATAATATTTTTGACAGCTAAAGACTTTAATCATAATGTAGTAAAGTATTTTCCATTATGACTCGAAATCAAAATCTTTTCCTTTTTATATTTTGTCTTTTTAAAATGTTAAACACTTTATCACATAAAACATGATATGCTATAATAAATAATATTAAAATAAATAAATACTCATAACTCACGAGAAGTTATGATTTTCGGTTGTCAAATTCCAGATTCTACTATCAAAAATTTCAAAATCCTTGCCTAATTCACGATCTCTAATAAATAATAATTAGAGTTGAAATTTGCATCACCACACTTTCAACCATCAATTTATAAAAATTTCAAAATTTTACCCAATTTTACGATTCCATGATAGTCAACAAAACTGTAGTTCGTAGTTTTACTAACTACATACAAAAAACCAAAGATCCATACTAAATCTTACTGTAATTCATACTATACTATAGCTTTCATACCTTTCTACTATTAACTTCTCTCATTCTTCTTTTCTTCTCTTTCTTCCCCTCTTCTTCTTTCTTTTTCCTCCTTCTCTTCTCTTCTCTACGTTTTCGTCTCTCAAAACGGTATCATTCGCTCTTATCCCATCAGGTCATAAGGCCATGTTCTCACTTTACATTTTTCAAGTAACACCTTTCTATTTTTTGCACTTAAGCCTCCTTCCATTCTTATTATTTCTATTTCATCTTTTCTCTAATTGCCTCAATCCCATAACTTCTTTCTATTTACATTTCATTTTTAAATATTTCATATATTAACCCCCAATTTTCCTTTATGACCACTTCAGTCCTAAAGTAGTAAATTACATATTTACTCGTTTTATTATTAATTCCGAGTCTCCTGCTTTATTTCCGAAAAATTTCATTTGGCCTTTAATATACCCTAAATGTTCAAAACTACTAAGATTTTCTGTTATAACTCTCTCCTCCTTATATGCGAATTTCACATCAAATTCATACTACGCTACTTTATCCGTTCTATATCAAGTCCTTCTTTCACATCTTTTACATATGATATTTCTTATAATTTTCTTTCATTTCTATCTCCTCTGCAGGTCATGTCTATATCACTTCATTGTCATCTATATACATAACACAAGGACATCCACATCAGAGGCCAATACTTTTCTATACGTATCCACGCTTCATCTTTTTCTATCTTATACTCTATCTAAGACTCTCGCTTCTTATATTTCATCTATGTTTAGGCCATTCCAAAACGCCTAAACCTCGCTCCGATACCACTAACCGGCCACGCCCGCGATCCCGATCCGACCCAATTAGCGGATCCTAACCGGAAGTCCTGGCGCGATACCATCTATACTATACCTGGACTCTTATCGACCTGTTTTTTCTCGAAACAGATTAGACATGTAGTATACAAACAATTTCAGAATAACAAAAATCATTTACATATAAAAGAACTACCACCTGAGTGTGCGCCCATCACACCATACAATATAAAGATTCCATTTACTTTCTATACAAATACTTATAATATGGGTGATTATATAAAGATCGATTGCGGCAAAGGCCGTGAGCACTTACTCGGTACTAAGCTTACTAGTGGGAGGTCCCGCCCCCTAGCCTTCTTGCACACCTAAGCACCTGATTAACACCGTATGCTCTTTACGCTTACAACATAAGCAATGGATACAACCACCAATGGTGACCGTCACAAGCTTATACATATGCATTTCATATATCTATACATATTCATATAACTTTAATTACTTATCATCTTTACATTCTTTTTGTCCATGTCAATCTCTTTCGGTACATGGTCTATGTCTTTGGCATATCTTTTATCTATACTTTTACTATCATATCATATACTATCATATGTTTTCACATAGGCTTTCATGTGTTTTCATATACTATATTTTTCATATACCTTTCTCTTTTATCTACTTTCTATCCTTTCCGCGTACTATACTTTGTACTTTCCATATACTGTATTCAATGCATCGCTCTTTATACTATTTTCATATACTGTATTCTTCTATATGCTTTTCGTGATACTATGCTTTCATATACTATACTCTGTTCATATACTTTTCATGTACTATGTACTTTTCTATATACTATCATATTGTAATTTCTTTTTACTTCTTGCTCTTTTAGAACCTGTTTATACTTTTATCGTGATAAAGAAATACTTACGCTTCCTTATATCATATCATCATATACTTTTACATTTCCTGCATATACTTTTCTTTTCTTTATGTTCATGCCCGCGAATACCTTAGGAGCTGATATGGGAAATAACTATATGTACCCGAAAGGTACTATCAACGCAGACGCACAAAGGATCTCTATCCGCTTATACCCGGCTGTATCATCATCAGACGAGACAAAGGACTCATGCTATGTGCTATGCGTAGTGATCCTTTCGGGCCACCGTGATCCAACCGGATCTATGTCATCGACCCAAACAGGCTTCCTGATATCCGGGCTTCATGTATATGTCGCAACAACCGTATCTTCCTATAGGCATGCCTATCTATCCTCTACCAGTTCTAAGCAGACAATCGCCTTTATTACGCTTTATATACATATCTCATAAGCATTTAATAACTATTGGTTATCAAGGACAAGGTTATACAATATATACTATTATTTACTTTAATCTGTATTCATTTTCCTATCTGTAACTTCATATTACGGTTCTCATATATTTCTATAATACATATATTCATATATTTTTCTATCATTTAGTTTTGTCTTCAGATCATATGTAATCCTATCATATATTATGAATGCATCTATGCACTCTTGTATTCATATATTCATATATTCCATAGTATATATCTTAATCTATTCATCCCTTATATCATTTATGTGCATATATATCCTTTATGCTTCTTATAACTCATTTTAGCTATTCATGTACTTCTTAATTATCATATCTTATGACATATACTCATCATATCTTATGACATATCTTCTATACATTTCTATACTCAGATAGTTTTTCTCAGACATCGACTGTCTCTATCTCCTCGTAGAAGTGCGCACTAGACTCTCTTCGATACCGTATGACTTTTCTTACCTATACTCTTTACATATCAAATCTATACATATTTCATTTCTTAATTCATATCTATATCCTTTCTTACCATGTATTTCATTTAACTTAACCTGCCGATTAGCAAGACGGTACAACAATTCAAGCAGACAAGATATGGGTACCAAATTCATTAAATAGCATAATGGTTAGATTCTAGACTCCATGAGCTTCCATAGAGTCCAAGAATACCAATAATGGAGTCCTAACGAAAGAGCTGGGTGCAAGTTGTAAGCCGTGAAGAAAATCACCACTCGCAACACCCGCAGCCACTGCCTTGCTGTCACTTCGGGATCTTAACTTCATTTGATTAATTAGGACTTTGTAATTCATTTAAAGCTATGCTAAGGGTTCTTCTCCAATTGGAATCACCCAATTCGGAGCACCGAAACTCAAGATATGACCTAGACACCCGGGACTACTCTATGTTCAAAACCTGAACTGTGACTACTCAATACGACTTACTTCGAGTGAATTTTGGGCCACTTAGGATTCAGAATTTGAAGACGCCTATTTTGATGTTTGGTTTTTCTTGAAGTCTAGTTTAATCTAGCCACTCTTGAATCACTCAACCAGATAAAGAAATGAGCAAGTTATGGCCAAAATACGACATCGGTCAAAAATAGAGCAGGTAAAATTCGCACTACTCAAGACTGCACTTCCAAAAGACAGTTCGGTTCGAGGGTCAGACTGCACAAATTTCTTCGACCAGACCGGCATGTTGACCAAAATCAACCAGAACTCCACCTGCACTCGGCACACTGCTCGGTGCACCGGTATAGGTCTTCTCGTGAATGACCAAAAATGTTGGCTTTCTCCCATTTTTTCATATTTTGCTACCGAAATCAACTCTATACTTATCTTACACCAAAAACCTATCACACCCTTCCTAAACAACTATACGCGGGTTATAACCCATACATAAACTAATTATAAGGTTAATTAGGGTTTGTTCTAAACCCTAACCTAATTATTTGTCGCTTAACCATGAATCCTCTCCTCAAAAGGAGGATTTGTTACCATCTTCAGGCCATTTAGAGTTTTACCAACCCTACTTTCAAGAAAACTTTGGTTATGATGAAATCCTAACAAACCCTAGGTTTGGGGCAAGCTACTAACCATACAAAACCAAAGATCCATACCAAATCTTACTAGAATCCATACTCATAGTCATAGTTCCATACCTTTTTAGCCTTGCTTGAACTTCTCTCATTCTTCTCTTCTTCTTCTCTTTCTCTTCCTCTTCTTCTCTCTTTTCCTCCTTCTCTCTTCTCTTCTCTACGTTTTGGTCTCTCAAAAATGAGAGACCATTTGCTCTTATCCCATTGTGTTGTTAAGGCTTATTGTCATTCTTTACATTTTTCAAACACTTTTCTCATTTTTGCACTTAAGCCTTCCATTCTTTAGCTATTTCTATTCCATCTTTCTCTAATCAGCCTTAATCCTATAACTTCTTCTATTTACATTTCATTTTTAAACATTTCATATATTAACCCCTAGTCTTTCCTTTTATGACCACTGTCTCACAGAATTACATATTTACCTCGCTTTATTATTAATTCCGGTCTCCCTGCTTTATTTCCGAAAATTCCATTTAGCGCTTTAATATACTCCTAAACAAGTTCGAAACTACTACATTTTTCGGGTGTTACAGAAAGGCCAAAGCGGCTCACTAGATGAAGAGGCCTAAAAGGACTAGGCAATAATCCTAGTGGATTCCCCTGACCAAACCTCTAATGATTAGCCGATCTTGGAAGGCGCTCCTAGTGAGGACGGTGCACCTTTGAAGGAGGGGATCCCCTCAGCTGGGGCTCTAACGTCAATCGAAATCGGGAGAGTGTGGTCCCCTTGTGGTAGCCGCCCCGATACTTCCGCCAGTTTATGGATACTGTGATGGGGCAAGAGAAGGCCGCTCGACCGTGTGTTGCGGAGCACGTACGTTCCTCTACAAGAGAGGATCCATTCCCCAACGGGCATGGTTGCCCATGATTTGGAGGGTGGTCGAGAGATCATCCATCGCTGGAGCCCCTTTAACCAGGCGGAGCCTCCAGTTACGCATATGCACGACCTCTATCCTAATTACTTCCAAGTACTAGTGGCGACTCCCGCAGAGCAGTATTCTATCCCTTTCCCTATCTACATGGATAAAAAGGCGCTTTCCAACCTGTGGTCGAGGACGAGATGCTTATCCACAACCATGACTTTCACCGATCATCCAAGCTTTTGGTAGTATTGCTTAACAATTGACATGGCTTCAAGGATAATTTTCTTCTAATATTTTTGCTAAGTTGTATCGGCTATCCTGATTATGGTGGCTCACAAAGATAGTGGTATTTCAATCCTGGTTAGATTACGTCGAGAAGCTGCGGCTTTACGCCTAGTCAATCGTTTCTAAGCATCAGGCCTTGGATGCTTCTTTGGCCAAGGCAAAATCTAAGTCGAAACATTGGAAGCGAGAGGCCAAAGTTGGTGCGGAGAAGATTGAATGGGCGGAAAAAGAAAGGGACGAAGCTAAGAAGGAGGCTAAGGTGGCCCGTCTGGCAGCCGTGGCAGCAGGTGAGGCCAAGGCAAGGGCAGAGGATGACCTGACTAGGGCCTAAGATGCCTTGGGAGCTGCGAAGGAAGACGTGCACATGTTGTAGGTCGAGGTCAGCTACCGGCGTCAGAGAACATCGCATGAGCTTCAAGCATCCAAATATGAGGTGTCTTCTGTTCCCGTGCAGGCAAGGACAAGGAAGCCATGAAGGAATTACCTATAAAGCTCAGCTGCATTCGCTATGGCTATGGATGTTGTGATTCAAACACAACATCTATATGACTACCAGGATTCCTTTCTAGATGGCATGCTTCAACTCCACCACCCACTCTAGAGTTTTTTAGAATCTAGTGGCCCCCTACCAATGTACCATTGAAACTAAGGTTGCAGAGGTACATATGGCCGAAGCGGCGAAGGATCCGATGGAGGACGCCGTCGTAAAGGAACAAGGCTAACTTCTTCCCTTATTTTAGTGTTCGCCATTTTGGGAGACTTTACAGATAATTTCAGAATCTCAAAAGATTTTAATGGAATAACAAGATACTTACCAGGACATGAGTCATGTTTGATAAAAATCCCAGCAGGACAACAACCATGTTTAGACTTTTTTTATTTATTTATTTTTTATTTAGATGCTAGCAAGACATCAACCATATCTGAACTTTTCAAGGCGCCAGTAAAGCAACAACAATATCTGAGGTTTTTTTTTTTTAGATGTCAGTAGGACATTAACCATATCTGGACTTTTTAAGATGCCAATAGGACAACATCCATATTTAGTTTTTTTAAAATTTTTTTATGCCAACAGATAACAACCATATCTCGACTTTTAAGCAAAGTACTATAGGTTTTCGTAGAAATGTCTAAAAGATAATCTTATCGATGATAGTATCTCTCAAGGAAAATATTACGATAATACTTTGCTGGGTGCATATTGCTTCCACATCCCGGTGCACTACGCCTTGTTCTGGCCCGGCGAACATAAAAGACTCCGACTGTCCCTACTCAAACTACCGTGTATGACCCTTCCCAATTGGGCTGAAACTTCCCGTCTGCTGGGTTGGCCGTGTTTTCAAAGACCCTTCTTAAGACTAATTCTCCAGGTAGGAATGTACGCTGGTTTACACATCGGTTGTGCAAGTTTGCTAGCCTTTGCTAGTATGACACTATGCGCACAACTGCCGCGTCCCGGAGTTCGTAAGTTGTATCTAGGTCTTTAACTATCTTCGACATTTGCTTTCTCAAGAATTTCTGCTCATACAGTGGGCATATTTAGTGGGGATGATGGCCTCTATCCCATACATGAGGGCTTAACTGATACCCTAGTCGATCTAACCTGCTGTTTCAGCCCATAAAACCCTCAGTAGCCTCATCTACCCACTTTCCTTTCACGAATGCAAGTATTTTTCTCGTGGAAATATAGTGTAGTCTTATTAAATGCTTATGTCCGTCGTTGCTCTCAGTGGGTATCATTGGTCGAGCATGTGCTTTTGATCTTCAACTCCCCTCGCAAAAAATTCTCAGATAACCCTATTATCAAATCCAGGCCCATTATTGTTTACAATCGATTGGGGTGTTCCGAACCTACACGTGATGTTCTTCCATATGAATTAAACAACCTCTTTATCTTTGATGGATGCGGAAAGTCGACTTAACAATTTATCGAAATAGTCAGGCAAACCGTGAATAGTCAGTTTCGAGCCAAGGTGGTAGGTAAAGGCCTTACTGGCGTCCATACCAAGTGAAGGGCCGTGGGCCTGCTATGGTTGTGCCAGGTCTGTGCCGCACTTTGACACACGGGGCTCTGGCAGCAGTCACGCTCAAGACATGTGCAAACAGATCTACGCGCATGATCGCCACACAAATTCGGGTGTGGGCTTCTCATAATAAACGCCCCGCCTCGGATGATTTCCTCAAGATACCTTCATCATGGAGCTCTGCCAAAACATACTACCCCTGCTGGTGAGTGAGGCACTTAAGGTATGGCCCATCTAGGGACCACTTATATAGTCGCCCCATTCACGAGCCGAACCGAGCCACCCGGGACCTGGTCTCAGAAGCCCTACTGCTATCCGGCAAAACCTCCCTCAAAATTTCAAATAATGGACCATTAGTCCCTCAAAGAGGGACATGCTTCGTCTTTTTCGTTTACCCGACTGGTAGTAATTGACAACTCTAACTAGTAGTAGACTAGCAGAGCATTGCTTTCTTTATCAAGTATGACGTAGCTATGATTACAACGCTGGGCTCATTTTCTCATTTAACTTGCAGGCATGCTCTAGTTGACAAGCCATGAAGGTTCCTAGTCGTAGGGTGACCAGATTTACATATTTGGTCACGCGCTCGTCTCTTGTTTCATATTCTCCATTTACTTGCTCCACCACCAGTTGAGAGTCGCTTCTTATGATTATTTTTTCCGAGGCTACTTATATCATAAGGTCAATCCCTTACTTATGATTGCTTCAGATTCGGCCTTATTGGTTGAAGTGTGGAAACTTAAACGTATGGCCTCGGCTTATAATTTCTCCAATCGAGGCTTTCAACAATCCTGCCGGTTCTCGTTTGTCAGAAGTGCCATCCACATCTGCAGTCCACTAGCCGCTATATGGTTCCATTTCTGCTGAGGAATTTCGCTGAAAGTCGCCAAGATTTGCCCTTTTAACGTCAAGCGAGGTTTATATTGAATACAGAACTCACTTGGTTCAATTGCCTGATCGAGCCATCTGTCCCCGGCTGTGTCGGGCTTATGTATAGTGCTTCGTAGGAGGTTGGTGAGTATGCGTTGATAAGGTGCACCGAAGTATGACGAAGTTTTCAAGAGATTTCATCCAGTGCCAGTTCACGCTACTCGAGACTCGCATATCTGGTTTATGTCTCTGACGGGACTTCACATAAAGAATATGGGTCTCGTCTGGCCATCTTCAACAATGTCAGATTCACCAAGATTTCAAAGACTGCCAAGTAAAGATAGAGGCACCAAATTTTCAGTATACCAAGAACTGGTGGTTCTGAGATATTGTTTGATCATTAAGAGCCTCGTCGCATTCTCGATTCCAACTGACTCATTGCCCTTTGTGGTGAAAGAACGGCTTCCAAACACATGCGGAAGCGAGATATGAATCGGCCCAAGGGCCGCTTAACTCGGCCGCCTAGTTGCCAGACTCTTTTGGAAGTGGGAGTCTGAGAATCCATTATGGCCTTAAGCTGGATGGGATTAGCCTCTATCCCCCTCTACCATAAAACCTCAGAATTTGCCCGAGCTAACACCGAACATGCACTTCAAAGGGTTAAGTTTCATGCTGTGTCTTCGTAACAGCTCGAATGTTTCTTATAAATGCCTTATGTGATCGGGATGTTGATGAGTCTTAAACTCATATATTTTTAATCCATTTTTCTGGCATGTTTTAATAATTTTAGATCTATTTTTATGCCAAATTATGGAATATTCACCAAATTTATGTTTTGCTGGTGTTATTTGAAAAAAGAGAGAAAACAAGCAAAAAAATGTGGAAAATGTACCAGTCTTTGTCGCGACATAATTTTCGTATGTCACGACATAACATTCAAGAAGGCCAAAGGAACTATGCCGTAGCCAACAACTAAATGCTCTAACAAAGCTCAAATGTAACTCAATGGTCGAAGAGAGGGACTTTGTCGCGACAAAGAGTTTTCTTCCGCTGCAAGATAAAAGTCAAGACTACCGCATGAACTCCCGTCGCGATAAAAGACAACCCGCTGCACAAAATTGCCTGTGATTACAACACAAGTCAATCGAGATGTTTTTATGTTGCGACAAAGTTTTTAGCATCAAGCCAACTCAAGGAATAATTGTTGTCGCAATAAAGAAAATCATGTCGCGACATAACATTCAGAATTCACAACCAAGAGCAACAAAATCTTTGTCAAGACAAAGATTATTTCTATTGCGACAACCAAAACATGAAGGAGGTGAATTCCCTGTCGCAACAAGAAGCTAAAGAGCAACACAAGAAGGATGGCGATAAAGAAATTCTTGTCGTGACATGATCAAGAGTTTAAAGCAAAACCTGTGTCGCGACAAAGAAGTTTTATGTCATGACAATAAAAGCTATGGAATGATAAAATTCTGTCGCGATAGAGAAAAATTAGGTCGCGACAAAAATTGAAGAAGAACTTAGCATAGCTAAGGCAATTATGTCGCAACAAATAATTCTATGTCGCAACACACAGCTTAACAAGCTAGAGGAATTAGAGAAGAAAAGAATTACGACCAAGGAGTTTTCACGTGACAAAATTCAGTTATGACCTCAAAGAAACTCACGAAGACAAAACTCTGTCGCGAAAAAGTTGACATATTGAAAAGGTAAATGTTTGTTGGAACAAGGAAAATTATGTCGCGACAAACTCCAGAAGGACAAGGACATGAGAAGTAGGTTACAAACAGGTTTGGTGTCATAACACAAGACATTCCTGTCGTGACAACAAGATCAAGTGAAGAAACTATGTCGTATTATCAAAGTATGTCTTAAACACAATCCAAGAGTAGCCTGTGAGAACAAAATGACAAAAAAACAAGAAGGCTTATAGAGGTAGTGACAAAGATTGAAAGCTCTGTCATGACAAAACTTTCTATGTCGTGACAAAGAGACCAATTTGAGCCAGAATTTTAGGGATCCACAATGCAATTAATGAAGTGAGGCCCAACATTGGAAAGCCTATAAATACACGCTTCTAGGGCAATGTGCGCAGCTTTCGCAACTCAGACTCTTGTCAAGACTGTATATTTTTATTTTTATTTTATTTTATTTTATTTTCCATTTTAGTAGATTTAGTTTTAGTGTAGCTTTATTTGTTAGTTTTCCGTTAATTTTCTGGATTTGGGTATTGTACTGAAGTGTAGCTTTGAGCTGGTATTTCTTTATAAAATCATCTTTTTCATTATTTTTTGATTTAAATGGATGATGGAAATTTTATGGAGTTCATTTATTTCAGTTTGTTTATGATTCTGAATTTTCCCGACGCTTAGTCACCTGGAGCATGAGTTGAACTGGGCTTTAAAAGTCAGCCCACCGAATGAGTCATTGATGATAGTCATTTTTCTCGCATACAGGGAAGAAAGCTTTAATTGTAATTTGAATTTATTTGATCGGGTATTGTTTATAACTTACTGCTCGCACTAATACCCGTGTACCCAAATGTAAGGTAATCGTATCTTGTTCGATTTGTGAGGCCTGAGTGACAATTTCGAGAAGGAGAATCTGAGAGTGTAGGAGCAAGCTCGTGGGTATGGCAGATTTCAATACTATGGAACTAATGAACTTTGAAGGATTACTCAGATAGATCACCAACTTAATTATAATTTGAGAATGTTAGAATGAAGTATTTGTTTAATCACTCAGAGGTCTCTCATCTTTCATCTGAATTGATTATGATCCCATGTTAGCAAAGATCTAATCAAGGAGATGAAAATTTTCATCAGAAGAGTATGATCAGGTGTCTATCAAATTGGAGAAGGCTTACAATATCTTCATTCCATGCAAGTAAATAATTTTTACTGCTCTAAAAGCGAAGACTAAAAAGGAAAAATGCTTAAATCTTAGAAAGATGGTTACATATTACAAGTAACTAATTAGAATCATGTCTCATAAATAAATATGAACCTTTAATTAGTGAAAAGTATGGTTAAGAGAGAAATCCAAATCACTTCACCTCAGATCTTAGACAAACTCATTTTCCAATTTACGGTCGAGCTATGAATCAATTGACGAGAAATTGATTATTACTAATTGATCCATGTCCAAATACCACTCTGAATCCTCAACCCAATTTTATTAAACTTTACTTTTGTATTAAAGATTTCAAGCAGTACGACTACATTTTTAAATTTCCTCTTATCATCATAACATGGAGTTCAAATAGCAATGATCTAAGTAGTTTGAGAAGTTAGTCTTTGATTTACTTCCGTGGGAACTAGAGACCGAACTTTAATTATCCACTTTTATTACTCAGATTTATTCGGCCCACTTGCAATGATCAAGACTCACACACACAAATTTTAAATGAGAGTCAGTTTTACATAAAAAGAAAAGAACAAATCCATCTTTTCAAGCATGTATATGAAAAATGGTCTTAACAAGTTTTGCATCATTGTCGGGACCTAAAAGTTTTTGAAAGTGGTGTTACTAAAAAGTTTAGTATACACTGATCATATTCATGTCATCTTTAACAAGTTTTTGGCGCCGCTGACCTGTGGAATCGAATCGATGAATTTATGATCAATATTCTAACCAAAAAGGATTTACTAATTTGGACATTTTTCTTTTGATATTATAAATTTTAGAAAATCACAAAATACCTTCTTAATACAGAGTCGAAGAAGCTACCGAAATTTTTCTATGAGCTTAAACGGAGATAATCGTTTCCCACTGCACTATTTCGATCTTAGTGTTTCTATTTCAGAAGTTTTTAAATGCAAAGAAAATAGCGCATCTCGGCTTCTATCGTAGGACATTGAAATTGAGAGGAATACCAAAGAACTAATAGTTGCACCTGTATACGGCAAATCAAAGAGAAAGACTCCAGTGGTGCCATTCCGTAAGAAGCAGAGAGAACTCAAGGCCTAATACTACGGAGGACTCTCGAGGCCTATTATCCAAGAGGAGCACCTAGA
Source organism: Tetrastigma voinierianum (assembly GCA_016808115.1). Classification (NCBI taxonomy): domain Eukaryota; kingdom Viridiplantae; phylum Streptophyta; class Magnoliopsida; order Vitales; family Vitaceae; genus Tetrastigma; species Tetrastigma voinierianum. The sequence goes on from JAEQBH010009186.1 coordinate 56,580, forward strand.
GTGAGACAACCCGCCATAGAAGCCAAACAATTTTGAGTCAAGCCAAGACGATTAACATGGTACAACAAAGATCAGCTCACTAGCCATCTCAAGATCCCAATGAGCATATGGGAAGATTCATGAGACGACTCAACACTACCAAGCAACCGAATTCGGGTGGGACAAGAAGACAGTCGGAACTCTTCCTTTACCGAGAGATGTGGCAGCAACATGGTTTGATTCCATTGCCACTCGGATTAGTGAACACTGAAGAGTCGGGTGGAGACTCCAGATGAGCGATTTTTCCTCCGTACCCCTAACTTATGAGGAAGAGGAGAAATAATCGTCTTCGCTGTGGGGAAGAGGAGAGTATCTCAACGATGGGAAAGATCAAGAGACTGTTAAAAGATGTCCTATAAGGGAATAGATCTCACCGACTAGATGGGATATATTCTATCATGCCATGAATTACGCCTTCAAGGGTATAATTCGATGCATCCTGTCAGGGCTTTTAAGAGAAGAAGTGCAGGAGCAAGGCAACTGATCAAGACCTGCAACGCAACTACAAGGCTCCATGGAGCAAAGAATCGCATTGGAAGGGAAGTGGTTTGATTGAGCTAACCGTATGGATCATATAGAAGCAAATCGATGCAAATGATGAACAAACTAGAAGCAATGAAAGGAGAATGGCGACTACACATGAAGTGGTTAAAGAAAGAAGGAATTAGAAGCGTATCGAGGGATCTTAGTCAAGAAGAGCCCTACCAAGTCGAGGAGATCTACATATATCTGAGCAAAGAAGTTATCACTCAAACCTAACCTCCTAACTCTGCCAACACACTATACACTAGCACTAAGGAACCATGAAACCTTCGATATGGCAGATACAACAGCCCTAAACTGGATAGAATCTCTTACTCATCGTTTTATGCTCAACCTGGTGTTCCAAGAACAAAGAAGAAGAGAGGGACAATGAATATCAAGGTCGAAATGACTCAATCATTTGCACTGACAGATTTCACAGTCGAAACAAAAGAATTCTGAATATGCATGAGAAGATTTTCTGAACTTGAAATTTTCAAAGCAAACACAACTATGTTTCAGACAAATACTAATTCTTCATTGAGGAACTTGGAAACTCAAGTATGGCAGTTAGCACTTTCCTGAGAAACCAATCAAGGAATGCATTTCCCAAAGAGTATAGAGATAAACTGCAAGATTTCACATCTACTCCTCGAAATGAAACAATGAATTGCATAGAAATAAGAAGATGTAGAATGAAACAGACATTGGGAAGAAATTGAGTAAGAACAACTCAGACTTGAGGAGCATACAAAGAGATGTTGAAAATGAAGAATTTATCAAGAAGGTTCAGCTAAAGACAAGAAACTAAGCAAATTTTTGGGAGGCAAACTAAAGCAGGATTTTAATTTTTAATAGTTGGGATTAATGTGGTTAAATTTTGTGTGTTTTTTATTTAGTATTAATTATGTTGGAAGTTTTATTTTTAGTTGTTGCTGATTTTTCAGGATAATGAAGCTATATTAAAGATGAATTTTAGTAAGAAGCACATTGTCTTAAAAAGAAATTTATGCAGAGCAATATGCTTTATAGTGATTTTTATTTCCAATTTGTTCTTAATGATAATGCATAATGGAAGTTCTGAGGAATGTGAGTTTAGTTTAAAATGCTAAAAATAATGATAGCTTGTTGTTTTCAAAAATTTTAGCTTGAGCATCACTTGTAGATTATATCGAATAAAGAAATGAAATGTCAAGGTTCATACTAATCGAGAGTCTTTGATGATTAACAGTTTCAGACAAGTATGTTCAGTTGGATATGAGGGAATACACCTTGCTTTGAATGTGTCTTGAGTGAAAAACTGGGAAAGATGCAAGTCTAGAAAATGTTAGTAAAATGTTGCAACATACTTTCTCAGTGTCGCGACATAATTGATTTTGGACTCAATTTAAAGGCAGTTTATGTCATGGTATTTTCATTGTCGCGACATAGACTTAGAAGATGAACTGAAAAGAATGTCGTAATATTTTTCTCAATGTCGCGACATTTGATTGGCCATTCCAGCGCTTCAAATGATCGCAGAAATCCCTGGCTTCGCGACACTATTTCGTCTATCACGACATCGTATTAGAAATGGAACGGTCCCTGTGCGCTTGTCAGCCGCGACATTTTAATGAAGACACAACAAAACATTCGCTTATAAAATGTAAAAGTTTTGAAACTAAATAGCCACATTTCTCATAAAACTTTACATCAACCCTCTTAGCTTCCATAATTAAATCTCTACCTTCTTACATCCAAACCCTGTGAGCTCCAAAACCCTAACCGCTCTCTCACGATATCTGAGCCCACCAACCTGGTTCCAAACATCAACGAAATCATGGAAGAGTATGTTGAGTGGGAGAATGAGATAGTTCAAGCCACTCAAGCAAAGAGTGTGCCAAGGTGAAGAAAGGACGATAAACAGAGGCCTGGAACCGATAGAGGAAGAATCAAGAAAAAGGAAGAGGAGAATTGAAGAAACTGAAACTTAGCAAAGAGCTGAAAAAGTAAGAAACTTTATCTCGCATAAAAGCAACAAGGCTTAATGGAGAAAGTCTTAAGGGATAAAGGTTTCATTATCAGTGTGCTGCTCTCAAAAGCTTATTTCCCTTTCGCTGGAAATGCTTGAGAAGAGAACTAAGCACCGCGAGCATAAGGAACCCGGGTGCGCGGCTGCGGAAAGAATCCTTTGCTAATATGGTGGAAAAAGAAGGAGTAGAGTATATGCTGAGGACATTGATAGACTTCAGCAAAGAGAGGAGCAAATATGTTATTCATCATATGTGCGTAAGGATGACCTAGAAGTTCATGAAACATTGAAGGAGCCATAATACCAAAGATGGGTGTATTCGCTACAAATGGAAAGGAAAATGAATGGATAAAGAAACCCTTTACAAACCATTGATAAAGGAGAGACTGAATCTTCAAGAGTTAAGGTATGGTTCTACTTCATTATCTCTGTTCTTTTTCCCTCAAAGCACCTTAGCACAGTGAGAAGGGACAAAGCAAACTCCCTCCCCAAGCGCATTAAAGGGTACAAGATAAATGGGAAAATTATAGAGTCCACTGAGCTATTCCGGAAGCAATTGCAGGGGATTGATTCCACACCTAGCCACTATAACCAGCCTATTCCTTCTTAGGGGAGTTGAGGAAGAGTGGGGACAAGAAGAAACATACCTCTCAGGCATCCTCTGAGTATCGATGTGAGTGAACAAAGGTTCAAAGAACAACGGAAAGGCAGCAAAGAGGCGGGAAGGCTAAGTGGCTCAAAGGTGCTATGAGCGCTGACAATGGGAGTCCATCCCAAAGTAGCAAGAGCTTTAGGAAGCTCTTAAGCCCCATCTTGAATGCACCTGCATTCGGACAAATCCATTTAAACAAGTTTGGAAGTTCAGGCACCAATGTAACAATGTGTAATTGACGGAGGGCTAAACTATGAAACAGAGATGAAAGAAAGGACAACCAGCTAAAGTCTAAACTACAACTTCAGTGGATGAGTACATGAGGCAGAGCTCGTAATAGCGGGACTAGAATCGAGGATGCCTTAAAGAAAAGAGATGAAGAAACTGAGAGCTAAATTAGGAAAATTAATTCCGCATCGTCATCAGCACACACTGCAAACAAAGCTTTCGCCTAATGACTTATGAGCAAGTCAACAATAGAGCACTCCTTGAGTCATCGGCTAAAAGGTAGAGAGAACTGACAGAGAGCAATGCAAAAATTTTGGACTGGGCTATGAAGATAGTCTAGAACAAAAAGAAAGTGCCATTGCCTTAAATCAGATCTCAACGTGTGCCATACACAATAGTCCCTCCAGGAGAAACAAGTCCAATACTACCTTTCTTAAACCCAAATCCAGATAAAGAAGGACCTTCTGAACCCTGTAAAGAACCAGCTAAAAATAAAGCCCCTAGTGTAACAAATAAGAAAGAACTAACCCTAGTAGAGGAGGTTGAAGAATACTTAAGAATGGAAGCTGCCAAGGAAAACGCTGCTATTGACCATTTTCTTTATATAGATCAAATTTATGCTGTCGCTTACTAAAGGACTATCTAATCCCTACCAGTGCCGCATCAAAAAACTCACACCAAAATGTAATTACATGCCATAATAAAAAGACTTTGTCATTGAATTCATTAAAGATTTAGTTCGTCAAAATGTCGTGTTCATAGGTCGCATAAGTAATAAAGTAGACCTATAAGTCCGGATATCATCTCTAATGTAGATAAAAAGAATTTACGCTCAACTACCCTAACTACTCAAGTTCCATACTATTTGAATCCTATTTCATATAATTTTCAAAGAATCTTACTAGAATCTCTATAGTTTAAATTTCTACATCTATAATAAAAGGAAAATTTAAAATCCTGTAATTTAATCGACTGTAAACCAAATTCATTGCTGAAGTAGACACCGGGATTTTACCGTTGTGAAAAAATTATCAATTTCAGAACCTAATCTAATTTATTCTTTCATGAATTAGAACTGAAATGTCAAAGAGGCAAGGTGTATAGCCTGATTTCTCCCTTAACCATACATTTCAATTAATTAGAGTCATGTTCATTTCGGAAATACGATCTAACCAATTACTTGTAATCCAGATTTTCTCGTAAGATATGGGGCTTTTCTTTCCAATACTTCACTCATTTCTATGATCATTTATTTTGAGCCTTAAGACAACTTAATCGATTAAACTGATAGATCCTCAACTGTTCTCAAACCACGAGTAAATCAATGATTTATCAAAATAATCTTTGTATTCTCATTAGTTCTTTCAATAATAGTCTAGCATACCCCAAGTGCGCATCCATGCTCGTGATCTCCAACTCACCGCCACTCGTGCGCCTCCGAAATCGAGCTGAGTTAACAATCCTTAATTTGCAGGTTACTCATAAGCCGGGAACACCACTTCAAGAACACCCATTCAAATAAATTCAAATTTCAATTCAAGAAATCTCTTTCTACTATGCAGAAAGACCATAACTTAATATAAGATCTTTCCTGCTGAAGTTGTATTTCTTGAAAACCTAATCACAAAGGAATTACTGAAATACCGGGAGCATGAAATTTCCAATGAACTGTGACTGAACAAAGAATGAATCCAGCTTATCTATACTTCATTAGATTCAAACAAGAATCGAATTGATCTTCAACAATATAGCTCTAACTTCAAAATTTCAATAATTCCATCGCTTCAAGTCCAATAAACAAATGAAACTCACTAATTCAGAATCGATCAAGAAAAGAAAATAAAAGAAAATAAAGAAAAATATACAAAAAGAGTCCCTACCTCCCGATGCTCCGTTTTTCCATCGACTGATCGCCTCTCGCTCTCAAATGTTTCATTTGAGGAGCTCTATGGTGCCTGGGCCTTAAATTCGAGACTACATTGTGGACCCCCAAAATTCTCGCCCAGTTACCTCGGTCACGACTGAAGTTTTTTCGCGCACAAAATTTTAATTTTTCATTTAAATTGTTAGAGCATGCAAGATTCCCTCGCTTCGCACTACTATTTTGTTTCTTCACTCTTTATTCTATCACAACAAAGTTTCCTTTCTACGCAAATGCATCTTCTTTGGCTCTTTAACACTCTCATTCTACAAGGTCCGCTGTTTCTATCTATTCTATGCCGCTGGCTACCGGCAAAGTGACGCCGGAACATTTATAAGCCAAGGATGACCGATAATCAGGTTATGGCTACTTGTTTCACGCCTTCTTCCAAATTGTGTCTACCACTCGCCATGTTATAATAATATATCCGCTGGTTCTGTTGCAACAATGTTTCTCAGATGTCGCATTCCGCTGTACTAACACCAGAAAATCATTTCGTGGATAGAGTCTGCCTCCACTTTAACTTGATTTCTTATCGCAACTTCATTTGAATGTCGCGACATAGTCTACTGATGCAGTAGATGTCTTCGCTTATAATTGTTTTGCTGCCTAATAAGACTTTTTTGCCTTCAAATTTCATCTTCCTTGTAATAAGTCTTGTCAGCGATATGGAAAGTTTTTGTTCTTAATTGGTTTGGTGCAGAAACCAAATTTTACGATTTGTCGCAACTTTAATATCCATGTCGCGACAACGAAACTTCCCTTCATCTTGAAGTATGTCGCAACATTGAACTCTTTTGTTGCAACTAAGTCAGGCTTTACTATTAAGTCAAGATCACTGTCAGCTGACTTTGTTTCTCCTCATAGGAACAGAAACCTTGTCTTTCAGTGTCGCGACACGTATTACCTTGTCACGACAGGACTTCTTCTTACAGTGTCTCAACAGGCCTTCCAAGTTACAATAATCAGTGTCTCGATAGTAGAAATTTTTGTTGTGACATAGATTCTACCTTTTATTTTTCATTATGTCGCAACATAAACTGATCTGTCACAGTAGTTTTCCTATATCGCTTTTTTAATTCTCTTTGCCATGTGACGCCGTAAGATAAGATCTATGTTTGATAAAACTTCTCGCTCTTCCAGCTTTTTTAGTGCTTCCGTATTGTTTTAGGTCAGCATGGTGTTCTTCCTAGTGTTGGCATCTAGCTGACAAACCTTGTCGCAACATTATCTTTCTTTGTCTCAAACCGGATGAGCCATTCTTCTCATACCGGCGTGACATCGCCGTCTTTGTCGCGACATAACTCTTCTTCTATACTCAATCCTTTGTGTTGCAATAGAAGAAATAATTGTGCCGCGACATTTTCCCTAGCCATTTGTTTGGACGTTTGTCGCGACACACAAAACTCGGCTACAATGATAGACCGTGAATTGCTCTTTTTCTCTCTTTCACGGATTTTTCTCCTTTGAATTAAAACCCGCAAAACACAAAGTTGGTGAATAACTATAATTGCATTAAAAACAGATCTCAATATACTAAAATAAGCCGCAGAAATGAATTAAAAATATATGAGTTTAAGACTTTACCAATTCCCTAAACTTAAAGTTTTCATTGTCCCTGAAGCAAAGAAAAATTTACTTGCCTTCAAACAATTCAAATTTTTTATTTTAGGGACATTTTTCTCGGCTTTTACACTCAAGTAATCCTTTTAATCAGCCTCCCGAATTCGAAAACTAGTTAGTTGCAGCTGGTTCTTTCAAATTCTTAGTTTGACCGTGACTTTAGTGGAAAATCCCTTTTCACCTCACTATCACAGAACAAAACTAATGATTTAAATGTAAACAATTCAAATAATTCATCCCTGATTTTTGGTGGAGTGTGTGGATAGTCTTCTTCCTTTCTCCTTGGCTAAATTAGCTTAATCTTCGGGTCCAATATAGTTAATGTATATCATTTAAGTCCTATATGCTTGTTTTTCATATATTAGTCTCCACTCAATGTAGTAAATACAATCCTTCGTGTCTTTTAGGCTTCAGAAGTTCGTCAGTATCAAGTGATAATTGGAGAATTTAGGCTAAAATTAACCAGATTCCAACTCTACTTTTAATCTTTGTCTCTATCCTTCATTCCTTTCTTCTACTCGATGTCGGTAAATTTTTTTTCCCTAAACTTATTCTCGATGTCCATACTCGTATACTCTCATCTCGTAATTTTATTACCACTCATCATTCTAATCAAGTCAATTCCTTTAGATATAAGCCCTTTGCTTTTCTTTTCACTTGCCAAAGATTTAGAATAGTGCAATTTTTGTCTTTAGTTTTTCTAACACTTTAGAGAACTCAAGTTAGCGTTCCCAGATACCAGCTCAGTATTGTGTACTAGTGTCAAACACCTCTATGAACTTAATTGCTCAAGAAAGGAAGGCCACAAGACAAAACTCTGGACATTCCGATTTGACAATGTACAATCTTTTGACTTCTTCTTGTATTTCTTTTCTTTCCTTCATTTGTTCTTCTTCTTCTTCCATCCTTCATTCTTGTTTTTCCCTTCAAAACAAAATAATATTCCCTCAATCTTGTCCTTCTCGTGATTTTGAAGTTCTTTTCCTAAACTGGCACAAAGGGTTCTTATTGCAGGATTAGAATAAAGGAAGGGGCTTTGAGGTTCAATTGTTGGTTCAATGAAGAAATACCAGTACCTGGGCTCACCTCGAACTAGAGCGCATGCTAGTGCATACATGGTAAGTAGGCTTGAAAGGCCCAATCTTCCAAGGATGGCCTATACTACTGCTAGTGGTATTGCCTAGATTTCACCTGACAATAATCTAACAAGCTTCTGGTGGACCTTGGACTATTTCCGACCGTGAACGAACCTGTAAGATGTCCCTTAATTTTTCACAATTTGTTAAGGACTCACTCTCGACTACGTGCATTGTTTTTTTTAGGGATTTTAACTGACCTTAATGTTTACAATAAAGGTCTTAAAAGTCTTATTTGTGTTTTATCGAAAGTACATCTTCCTAAATCTGGACTGGTCCAACTCATTCTAGCTAAACTCGCAACTTCCTTTTCCAATCGGGATTGGCCACTACACGCATCTATCGCTTGTCAGTTTGATTTCAAATTTCATTGCCAGGTTATTTTAATCAAGTGAGCGTTTCATTTTGATTATGATTCAGCTTCACAACAATACAACACAACCTAATTGTTGTCACTAAGTCATTTCAATCTAAACATGCTGCAAAGAATAAACAATATTATCCAAGTATTTGATTTCTTTATTCAACCAAGCAGACGGCAAACATCAAGCAAAGACATTTCTATCAAACACACAATCAAAAAACAAAAACACAAAAGAACACAAATTTTTTTATTGAAATGTTTATTTTATTTAGAGGAATGGCTTGGAATACAAAGAGTATGAGGAGGTGTGGAAAGGCAGCATTGCTCATTTTTTATCTTCGCACTCTCCTCCTCGTCTGCTCCATCCCTAGATATTCTTCCACCTCCTCTACTCGGGGGGTGGAGTTCCTTTTTTCTTATCAGATTATGATTTTCATTTTCTTGTTTCTCGTATTACGGATGTATGGGCCCGGTCCAACTGAATCCGGGTTAGTATAGGTATGTGTGGTCCTGTAACACCCCTGGGGACTGAGGCAGGTAGTTCCATGGGCCTCGGTCTTGAGCTCAGGGCGGCATCTCTTCACTGAAATCAGCCCTTATCAGCCTAGCTCAGATTCGGCATCGCTTCCTCTCGAAGTTCCTCGCTACCTCATAGCTAGATATTCCAGGAGTGTCCTGTTATTTTTTATCTCATAGCTCATCAATCGAAAACTCGTTTCATAAAGGTCCTGCACTGCTCATGCACTGTTATTTCTAGTTCCATGCTTCGGGCTTCGTGGCATTGTCTCTATGTCTCAAGACCGTTCTCCACTCCGTGTCCCTTTTCTCTATTTCTATCTTCCATTCTTCATCCATTTTCTTCAGTGCATCCTCTAAATTATGGTCCCTTCTTCTAAGCTCTACATCAAAATATTCATCTCTGAGCTGAAGTTGTGTCTTTAACTGATCATATCTTTCTTTCAATTCCTGTAGCATGTATTGTTCAAGAATCGATCAATTTCAGATGATCAGAAGCTCCCGCCTGAACCTTCATCTTGTTCCCGATGAGCTCGTTTTAGCTCGGGGATGCATTCCAGAATTTCGCTTTGACTTCTTAACTTCTCGTTGCACGGAATTCGGGTTTTCCCCACCGTTTTCGTCTGCACCCTTCATTCCCTTTTTCTTCTTTTGTTTCTTTTTGCTTGTCCTTCCCTATATTCTTTGGTCCTTTAGTTATACCGGTTAAGGCCGAGGGAGGGCCTTTCGGGTAGGCTCTCCGTCCCATTCTTCGCCTAACTCCCTTTCGATGCATAATCTCGGTTATCATACGGTGTGGAATCACTTGCATTTGCTTTCTCGCAGTAACTCAAGATAGACTTTTCAATCATTTTTCCCACATTTATCTTGGTAATTATAACTTTCTCGCAATGAGAGGAGGGTTGCTTCCTCTTCTCATCAGGCAGATGCTTAGAAGGCATAAGGACAGAATCGATAGTGTAACCATACTTGACTTTTTCAACAGTTCTCTCGGTAATGGATTTAAAAGGGGTTTTCTTTGCCCCTTTCCATTTTCCTTTTCTAGTCGTGAGTAGGTCTTCTATTTTTGTGCTCCTGGGGCCCCTTAAGTTGTTTCTAGCTTGAACTTTAGAACCCATCCTGGTAACTTCGCATTAAACAATATGTTTATCTCCTCTCTACTAAACTCTACCCACTAACCTCTAACATATACTCTTTTTCCTTCTCTTTCTACCATATTCACAAAGAATTCTTTCACCAAAGATGCATAACCAAGTTCTCCGTAAGCCACCTAGTGACTCCATCCTCTATTTTCAGCATTTCAAGAAAGGAGAGATAACCTTTTAACCCTCTTTCGGGGCAATGAAGCCTCCGTCTTTAAACTTCCTTCCCATTGAGCCGCTTTATGAAATAAAGTTCTTGCTCTTCTTTTCATCCATTCCGCCTCCGTCTACCAACTCCCCTTTTTCTTTTCTTGATTCTTCTCCCTTCGCTTGTTGCTTTTCATTTTCATCTTCATGTCCTCAACTTGCACAATCGCTCTCGAGAACCTTTGCTTCTATTTCTATTTTCCATTCAAACAGAATTCTCCATGAGAGGAGTTCGTTATGACTCAGGAATCGTGGTGGTAGAATCAAACATGGTAGGGTCAGGGCTTCGGAGCTCTAGGGTTTCAGAGAATGAGAATGTGGAAATTTGAGTGAGAAGTTGAGAAGTTTGAGAGTTTATGAGAAAGGTGGCTCTTCAGTTTTCAAAAATTTTCTATTTATAAACAAACCGTCGATCTCATTTCTACATTTAATGTCGCGACAACATTGCCCTAGGTTTGTTTTATCATTATGCTTAGCGCTCATAAGCAAAAATAGTTGTCGCGACATAGTTTTAGAGACAGAGTTGTTCACTGTGTCGCGACACGTAAAAATATGTCATGAAGATTCCTTTAGTGCTCTTTTGAATTTATGTCATGACACCGAGAATCGTGGTTGCGACATAAACTTCCCTTTCACCTCCGTTTCCCAATTCAAGTGTGTCACACTACGTGAAAAGTGTATGAGACAATAAAAGTTTTCTGAATTTTACCTTCTTTCTTTCTCTTTCATAAAACATTCAAAGCAATCTACAACCACTTATACTAATCTTAACATAAGTATGAACACTTATTCAAATCACAACTTCTCTTCAATTCAAGCATGGTCACTCATTCTATTTCTTAATTCAATGTCTTTCCTCGATTTTCTTAATATATTTTTATTCAAACATGCTAACATTCCTAATTAACTTCAAATATGCATTGTCATTAACAATAAAAGTTTAGGGAATTAGAATTACTCCCTTGTGGTCATTTTTCGTGATATTTTCTTTTTGAAACAATGTGCTTCTTAATAAGGATCTTCTTGAATTTTTGCTTCATTGTTTAGAAAATAAACAACACTAACATAAAACTACAAAACTTCAAATATGCAAAATTTATTAAACTAATTAAACTGTTTAAACTTAAAATTTAAAATTCCTCGCTTAAGCTGCCTCCTAAAAAGTCTTCATTTAATGTCCTTAGCCGGACTCAGCCGCCAAGGTCTTTAGTTCCAAGTGCACTTCTCATTCATTCTCTATTCTGAAAGCTATTCTTCATTAAACTGCTTGCATGCTTTGTCCTACATTTTCTGTTTCCTTGCACCATCATTGCTCTCAATGCAGTTGATATGAGATCTTTTGGATTGATCTTAGTACTACTAAGAAATGCATTTTTGGATTGGCCTTGCAAGGATAAGGCCACTTGCCCTACTTGAGTCTCCAAATTTCTCATTGTGGCATTAGTATTTGTTTGAAACATGATTGTGTTTGCTTGGAAATTTTAAAGGTCAGAAAATCTTTTTTCATGCAGATTCAAAATTCTTTTGTTTTCTGACATGCAATGAAGCATCTGATCTTCAAAGGATTGAGTTATTTTCTGACCTTGATACTCTCCTCTATTTTCCCTCCGCGTCGTTGTTCTGTGAATCCGGGTCGAGCATAAGCTTGATGGGTAATTTTGTCCGTGTCTAAGGTCTCGCTGCTTCCTCTCCACCATATGAAAAGTTTTCATGGTTCCGTCGGTGTATAGTGTGGGCTGCAAGTCGTTAGCTAGTGATAACTTCTACTCATTCATACTTAGTCTCCTCAACTCGTAGGCTCTTCAACAAGTCCCTCATCACTTCTTCTACTTCTTTCTTCTATTGCTCCCACTTCATGTGCAGTGTTCATTCTTCTTTCTCTATTCCCCAGTTTGTTCATCACTGCATCCAACTTTGCTTCTATGGCTGTCATTCGATCAAGCCCAATAAGACCATTTCCTTTCATCCCGTTTTTTTAACGTCTCCCTGGGGTTTTATGAGCCTCAGAGTCGCATTTAGCAAGGTCTTTAATCATTCCCTTGCCTCTCTCACTTCTTCTTTAAAGCTCAACAATAGATACATCAATATAAATTTTAGGGAGGCATAATTCATGGCATGATAGAAAAACAACCATCCGAGTGGTCGCCCATTCCATGATGTGACATCTTTTCAAAGAATTCAATCTCTCCCATGTAGCAGTGTGAGCTCGCCTTCCCTTTGATCAAAGACAATTATTTCTCCTATTCTTTAGCAAAGGAGATTTGAGGAAAAAATCTACCATGTACAGTCTCCACCGCCCCTGTTCACTCCATCCTAATGCAAAGTGAGTCAAACCAGGTCATACATCTCTCAAATGAAAATTTGGGAAGAGATGAAGCTTTATTTACATCTGGTCTCACCCCCATTCAGCTTAATCTATGTTTACATCCCTGCGACCCTCCCTGCGCGCCATTGGGATCTTCTCTGCAGGGTGGCTCATTGCAGGAACCGATGCCGCGCACTACAGTAATCAAAGTCGGTCACAGCGACAAAATTGTTTGCTTCCAATGGGAGGTCATTCTGCCAAATTCTGAAAGTAATTTCATCTCTGATAATAGCCTCCAAAATTCCTCCATAGTGTTAGGCCTTTGAGGTCTCTCTACTTCTTCTGGAATAGCCTGCAATCTTTTTCTTTGATTTTCCATATTTCTGGATTCTGCATTGGTGATTCTTCTTAGATTTTGCAGGGTTCTTTCAATTTCAGTGTCCAGAGGCAGCAGATCTGCTTTTGGTCTTCTATGCATTTAAATTCTTTCTGAAAGTAGAAACACACTGAGATCAAATGGAGTCAGTAATATAAAAAATTATATATCTGCTTAGGCTTCCAAAAATATCAACGGCTTATTCAACTGTTTGTACTATTAAAATATTTTTGTTGTTTTTCTAAAATTTTTGTAAAAATAAAGAAAAATGTCAAAATTAGCATTTCTCGTTTAATATTAATTTTTAAATTTTGATCCACGGAAACGATCGCTTAAAAACTACTGACTATTTTCTTTATATAGGATCAAATTTCAAGCATCAAGTACTAAATGTGGGACTATTATCTAATCACCAGTAAAGGCATCAAAAACTTGTTGACCAAAATAGAACATGTATGCTCATAATAAAAATGATTTTTTCATTGAATTCATTGAAGATTTAGTTTGGTCAAAATGTTGCAAGTGCATAGATCGTACAAGTTTAAAAGTGGACCTATAAGTCCGGATATCATTCCCACAGAGATAAAACAGAATTTACAATTCAACTAACTTAACTACTCAAGTTCCACACTTATTTCAACTTCCATTTCATATAATTTTCAAGAATCTAACTAGAATTTAAATTTTTTAAATTTCTACATCTATAATAAATGGAAAATTTAAAATCCTAGACCTAACTGGATTGAACCAGATTATTGCTAGAAGTAGACACTAGGATTTCACTGTTGTGAAATTATCAATTCCTACAACCTAATCTAATTCTAGTCTTTCACGAATTGGAATCTGAAAATGTCAAGAGGCATAGTTCGATTTCTCCTTAACTATACATTTTAACATTGTGAGTCATGTTCATTTCTAAACATGTATCTAACCAATTACTTGTAATCAGATTTTCTATAAGATCTCGGGCATTTTTCTTTCCAATGCTTCATACCCATTTCTTTATGACTGGCAGTTTCTTTCTTCCTAAGATAAATAGTCCATTTTTCCAGATCTCTACAAGATGAATGATGTCTCATCTCGAGATCTTAAAGATACCTCTTTTCCTTGATTAGATCTAAGCCAACACAAGATCGTGATCATTCCTCAAGACTAAGGAGAAATCTCTAATTGATTAATGATAGATCCTCAACTAATTCCTCAAACCATGAGTAAATTGATGATTTATCAAAGTAATCTTAGAGCTCATTAGTTCTTCTTCAATAATACTAGCATACCCCTGGCACGTGCATCCATGCTCTAGAATTCTCCAACTCTCAGGTCACCGTGAGGGCCTCTTGAAATCGTATTAGACAATACTCTTAATTAGGTATAAGTTACTAATGTTGGGAACAATTCACTATGAACAACACCATTAAAATAATTCAAATTCTCAATCCAAGAAATCTCTTTCTAATTATGTAGAAAGACTATAACTAACATAAAGATTCTTTCCAAATGCAAGGTTGTATTTCTAAATCGAATCACAAAGAACACCAAAATATTGATTAGGAAATTTCCAATGCAATTGTAATCAATTGAAAGAAATGAATTCAAATTTTATCTAGACTTCATTAGATTCAAACAATAATCAGAATTGATCTTCAACAATATAGCTCAACTTCGAAACTTCTAAACAATTCACTGTTTCAAGTCCAATAAACAAATTGAAATCCTACGCTAATTCTAATCGACGAAGAAAAGAAAAATAAAAGAAATAAAAAGAAAAATATAATACAAAAGAGTCCTCAGCTCCCCAGATGCTCCTCGGGGTTTTTCCATCGATCGACCGCCTCGCTTCCTTAAATGTTTATACTTTAGAGTCCCAAGTTTGAGCTCTAAATTCGAGGCTACATTGTGGATCCCCAAAAATTCTGGCCCAGATTGCATTCTCGGGTCGTGACCGAAAGTGTTGTCGCTGATACAGTTTTAATTTTTCACAGCCTCTCTCCGTTGCAACATACAACATCTCTATCGTGACAATATTTTGCTTTCTTCAAAGATTTTATTCCTGGCTTCGCGACAAAGCCTCTATCGCAACAAATCTTTCTTTTTGGCACTTTAACACTTTGTCCCGCAACGCCTATCGCTCGGCCCATTCTATGTCCTCGACACTCATGTGTGGATGTTGTAACTTGCGTTGCGACATCGATAATTGTGTCATGACATTGTTTCCAATAACTTCTTCAAATTTTGTCGTGACCCAGTTTTTATGTCGCGATAGTATTTCTATTGTTCTTGTTGCAACAATGTTTCTTGTATTGTCAGCATTCATGTCGCGACCAGGAAAATATGTCGGGACAGAGTCTTATCTTCACTTAACTTGATTTCTTGTTGCTGCATTTGAATGTTGCGACATAGTCTATTGATGTAGTAGATGTCTTCTGTTGCGACTAAGTTTTTATGTCGTGATAAGACTTTCGCTCTTCAGCTCATCCTTTGTGTCGCGACCTTAAAGTTATGTTATGCGCGTCGAGATAAGACTCTCTTCCTTGTGCTGGAATCTCTTGTTATATATGGAAAAAGTCCTGGTCGCCACCTTGTTTGCGGTTCATCTTATTTCGCGGTCGCGACCTTAATATCCCGCCGCGACAACGAAACTTCCTTCAAATCTGAAGGTCGAACATTGAACCTTTGTCGCGAAATCCAAGTCGATTACTAAGTCAACATCACTTGTTGCAACTTTGCTCTCTCCTCGTCGTGACTTAAACCTTGTCTTCTTCGGCGCGACACTCATTACCTTGTCCCGATACTGTGACTTCTCTTACAGCTTCTTAACAAAGCCTAAGTCATAAAGAATTACAAGTTATGATGTAGAGAAAATTTTTAGTATCGCGATGATAGATTCCCCGCCTTATATTTTTCATTATGTCGCAACATAAACTGATTTGTTGCAGTAGTTTTCTTGTATTGCTCTTTAATTTCTTGTCGTGACACAAGATATCTATGTTCGATGTAACTTCTCGCCTTTCTAGTTTTTAAAGGTCGCTAATAGAGCTTTTACGTCGTGACAGTTCTTCCCAGTGTTGCATCCAACACAAACCTCAAGGGCAACATTCATCTTTCTTGTCTCAAATTGATTTGTTACATTCTTCTCATGTTCTGTTGCGACACACTGTCTTTTTTCGAGACATAGCTCTTCTTCTATACTCACCCTTGCGGTTATGACACATAAGAAAATACTTGTCGTGACATTTTCCTAGCCATTTACTTTCTGACGTTTGTCATGATTAATACAAAAACTCCTTGGCTAATGACATAGACTGGCCGTAATTGCTTTTTTTCTCCTTTCTTGTCGATTTTTCATTTTTGGAATTAAACCCGTGAAACACAAAGTCGTGAATAATCCATAATTACATTAAAACATATTTGAATATACTAAAATAAGCCAGAAAATGGATTAAAAATATATGGTTTCTAAGACTCATTAGCCGCAAGGAGTAAAAATGAAATCAGTCTCATTCTTTCCATATCTTTTTCTTTCTATGTAACCAATACCAAATCCTTGACAAATCTAATAAAATAGAAAATTTTGCAAGATTAGTGTTCACTTTATTGATTTTCTCTCGCTTGTTTTCCTTCCTTCATGTTTAATAGTTAGAAATCTTTGACTCAGGGATAAAATAGGCTTAGGTCGGTAAATAATCAGAAACAAACTACCTCGATCTAATCATAAATTGTCACAAAGATGTTCGTTGAATGAAATTGATGAAAGAATGAAATTGTGGTTGTGTTGGATTATTTTGAGCTTAAAGCATGATTAAAATGAATCTCATGAATTGTTAGGCAACACAACAACAAATCTCAAAACCAAAAAAAAATATGATAGATGCATTAAGGTAGTCTAAAATGAATGGAAATTGAAAGTTGTAAGGTTATGAATAAATGTGTTGAACTTTAAGATTAAGGAAGGCTTTAATAAATTGATGGAACAGATAAGACCTATAATTCTGTTTGTGTAAAGAAATTGTGCCAAGACTAGAAACATTTTCTGGGATCCATCACAGTAAGCTCTCCATTGTCCTAGAACTTGTTAGATTATTAGTCAAGGCGAAATCCTAGGCAATACAACTAACAGGAAACGCTTTAGGTCATCCTTGGAAGTTTTAGCCTTTCAAAGCCTGCCATTTTATATGCATAAGCATATACAATAGTTCCTTGAGCTTAAGTTTGATAACCACCCATCATCAACCAACAAAATGAGAAACCACCTTCTTCCCTAAACATAATCCTATTAAAGAAAGAACCCTTATTTGCTCGTATTTATCATGGGAAGTACATCAAGGACAAAAAGGATATTTAGGGAATAATATTTCAAGTCAGGAAAATGATGAAAAGGGTTGAGAAAAACAATGCAAAGCAAATAAGAACAAATGAAGAGGATTATGAGTTAGTTGTGAAAAGTAAAACATCGAAGGAGTCGAGTTTGGTTTTGTAGCCTTCCCTCCCCTTGAACCATTAAGTTCTTAGAAGGTGGTTCAACACTTAGTAAATTTAATGCCAGCCTGCATGGGAGTTACTAACCCAAAGTTCATATGGTAGAAAGCTTAAAATACCAACATTGCACCATCTCCATAAACTTGGTGAGAGATAAAAAGAAAATCTCTAAAATAAGTAAGAGAATTTATTCTGTGGTGTGGAAAGGAAAAGCAGAGAAAGATACCAAGAATGAAGAATATGTAGACAAATGCACAAACTTGATGGGAATGTCGAAAACTTAATGAAATCAGAGAAATTAAGGGGATGCATCAAGAGGGCAGATAAGTTGTTGTCGGGCAAATTGGTAAAATTAAGCCTAAATGTCTAATTATTTATCACCGCCTAAAGCCACACATTACAAGCCTAAAAGACCTATTTGATTCTGAAGGTGGTGTTATGCCTACATTAGTGGAGATTAATATGATAAACAAGCATATGAGACTTTAAAAATGAAAGAGAGTATGTGACGCCCCCAACTCGACACACGGTGTCAAGCGAGGGTGTCATTTTTTATATTTATAAACTTATAACCTTTAAGCTTATTCATTCATATAATATTAAACATTTAATCAGAATATATTCTCATGAAAAATGATTACAAAAATAGTATAAGCTCCATATATAAAGTGTTCAACATTTATAAAACTTTATACTTGTTTACAAAACAAAATGAAGAGATTATATATACTAAAATAGACCAAAAGTCTTCCGTGGGCATCTAACTATGTGGCCGAATTTAGATCATTGAGGATCGTCCAGCTTTCGCCTTCCGCTTCCGTGACTTACACTGATGAAACCCGCGTGCTGTTTTACGCTTGCTGAATAAACTTGGTGGACTCCACCTCACTAACACGGTCACACTTATACATATGCATATACATCTAACATATCCTATCATTTAAACATGCTATATACATATCTCATATTTGCTTATCATATCATGTTTACTTATCAATGTTCATATATACTTAACATTTTTACACTTCATTTCTTGCCTGGTCATTAATATATTTGTCATCATAGCGGTGCTTATGCTTCTCTTATCATCTCATATCATTTCATATGTCATATTCAAGTCATTTGTTTTATGTTTCATGCCTGCATAAACCTTAAGTGTATAAAGTGAACTATAGCACCCGGGGCGCACTATATTCACCGTGATTAAACAAATTGGCCTATATGGGCCCAAAGGCATTACATTACTATGCGCAGACAACGACCATCTATAAGGGTCCTGGTTACGCCAAGACATTGTGCAAGACAATGACTATCTATAAGGGCCCAAGGTAATCAATGACCCAACGCTAACCGATCAAGATGTCGTAGACTTGTTTTTCCCAATAGGCACGCCCATCTATCCCTCTCTTACTGTGTTTTGCCAGACAATCCATTGCCAGATTTTATTGCTTTCAAGATATATCGTATATTCCGAATAATTATTGTCATCCGGTAATTATATGCGATATTTACAATCATTTATTCGTATCTTTTCATTTTTCATATCTCATTATATGCATGAATAAGTATGGTTACCATGTATGCTTATGAGCTATTTATGAGTTCATAATATGAATTACTATGGTTACCAGCAGGGCCTACTATTTTTCATGATTTTGGGACCTAATACGAGTTCCAATTTTATCGCTTATGGATGGATTCTAGACCTCAAAGGGCTTTCCTGATGAGTTTAAGAACATCCAAACGGAGCTCTGACGAAGAAATTATGACCGGTCCGGTTTGGAGTTTCCCATGAACAAGGACCCAAGCAGAACCCTGTTGGGGCCTACCGCTTTTTCGTGATTTCCTGACCCACACAGAATTCCAATGTCATCAAGCTCATATATGGATGAATTATAGACTCAAAGGGATTTACATAGTCCAAGAACACTCAAACGGAGTTCGCATTTAAGAAGTTATGGCTATCCAAGTCGGGAGGCCAACAATCGTAAATGACACTATGTCTCCATCTGCGCCGCGCATTACACCATACAACAGGCGCCCACTTGGATGAATTTATGAGCCCGAAGAGTTCGAATTTGGATATACCTATTTCAAGGAGATATTTCTCCTATGTTTAGTTTTTATTCAGAATTCTTGAATCACTCAATTCGGATGAGTGATGGCCAAACAGTGGCCATTGGTTTTGAGAAATTTTTGATAAGATCTCCCTAAACCTAAATATTTCTTTAATACAAATATTCCTCACCGAGGGATTACAACCAACCAACCCAAGTCCAAAAACACAACCAATATACTAAGTAGGTTCTTTAAACCCAATTCATCAAATTGTTTGATGGTTTGATTTTTTTCTCCATACAAATCCAAACAAATCCATAAAAACTCATACTTCCATACCAAACATAAGTACTCAAAGTGGGAGGATTCCATACTCCTAACAAGTAATCACACTCTTTAACACCTCAAACCCTAGCTCAAGGAGGAATTTCATATAAAAGTCCACAAATTCATACTAACCCATAACAATCCATACAAACCATACAAAAATCTTAGTTTCCATACAAAAACCTAGACTTCCATACCTTTCTTTGGCTTTCTTCTTCTTCTTCTTCTTCTTCTTCCCCTTCTCTCTTTACTTTCTCTCTTTCACGTTTTGCATCCAAAAAAATGACAAAGACTGACTTGGTCTCATCCTTTATACACTTTTCCTTTATTTGCACTTAGGTCCTCAAAGTCCCCTTTATTAGCAAATCAAGTTATGGCTATTTCACTGAACTATAGCCTTCTTATCTTATGACTTTGCGGCCCTTTTTGATAAATTCTTACAAATTCTACTCCTTTGCTATCTTGTACAAATTCGGTTTCTCAATTTTCATGTTTGCATTTAAATTACTTGGTACCCAATGCACTAATAATATCCCTAAATTTATGTTTAAAAACAACTAGGGTATATTTGGGGTGTTACAATTCCTCCCCTTAAATAAATTTGTCCCCGAAATTATCTAATCGTAAAAGTCGAGATAATCGCATCTCATTGTTTCCATTCTAGTTCCCATGTCACTTCTCCATACCGTGATGTTGCCAAAGCACTTTCTTTACCGCAGGGACTGTTTGTTCCAGAACTATCTTATTTCACATCTAGAATACTTTCTACTTCACTCGAAAGTGAAATCTCTTGCATCGATATCTCTAACCTGCACATGTGCGATATCACAACGATAAGTTCCGGCTATAAACACATGGACTACATCATGTAATTTGACTAACTCCAGAGGGAGTGCCAAACGATACGCTACTGGTCCAACTTTTTCTAAAATCTCGTAAGGGCCAATGAATCTTGGACTCGCTTCTTTCTCCAAAGCAGAGTATCTTTTCCACTGAGATACTTTCTTTAAAAACACTTTGTCTCCCGACTTCAAACTCTCATATCCTTCTTTTTAAATTCAGCATAAGACTTCTTTTGTTCTATCACCGACAAATTTTTTAACCTCGTTGAATAATCAACTTTTTCTTCAGGTCTTTAATAAATTAGACCACAATCTTGGCGCTCGTTCAACTCTATCCAAATACATGTGAGTTCTACATCTTCTTCCATACAAAGCTTCATATGGGGCCATACTAATACTGGACTGATAACTGTTGTTATAGGCAAATTATAGGCCATGAGTGGAATAAAAATTTATCCCAATCCTCCCCGAAAAATCTAATACACACTACATATCTTCTAACACTTAATCACTATTTCGTATCGTCTATCCGTTTATGGATGGAAAGCAAGGTTAAAATCTCGCCTCGTACTCAAAGCTAATCGTAATTCCTTCTAGAACCTTGACGTAAACCGTGGATCGCAGCCAAACGCTTATCGAGCATAAGGGAAACCCATGTAATCCGGTAAATTTCACTACATAAAGTTCCACTAGGACAATCCGCTGAGTGGTCAAGCCCGACTCTAAGAGGGAAGTGAGCGATCTTGGTCAATCTGGTCCGGCCAATTACCCAAACTGCATCATGTTTCCTTTGGGTAAGGGGAAAATCGGATACGAAATCCATAGTAATGTTATCCCACTTCCATTAGAGAATTGGAAGGGGATTCAATAAACCGGATGGTACTTGTGTTTAGCCTTTACTTGCTGACACGTCAAACACTTAGATAATGTGACTTAGAAACGTCATTTTTCATCCTCGCCACTAGTAGTAATCAAGCCATATCCTGTATATTTTATTACCTGTGGTGCATGGTGAAAACAAGATTTTGGCTTTCATATAACATCTTCTTTCTCTCAAATCCATATCATTCGTGTACACATAATATACTCAGATAAACAAACCTCCACTTTCATCAATGGTATAATCGGCCGCGTCTCCGCATCGACTAACTCGAATCCATCTCTTGTAACTTGCATCATTTTTCTAAGCATCTACTATCATTTTCAACCGTATACTCTCAATCGAGCCAACAAGGCCCACCTAAAAGTAAGTCTCCAATCATATAATCTATTAAAGTCAGCGTAAATCATTTTCCTACTTAAGGCATCCGTCATCACATTCGCTTTCTCTGTGGTAGTCAATTATGCAAATATAATCCTTAAACAATTTAACCACCGACATTGCCTCAAGTTCAAATCTTTTGAGTTAGCAAATATTTTTAATTCTTATGATTAGTGAAAATTCTACATTTTCTCCATATAAATAGTGTCGCTAAAATTCCCAAAGCGAACACTACAACTATAACTCCAAATCATGTGTGGGATAGTTTTGTTCACGTGGTTTCAACTGTCTGGAAGCATAAGCAACCACTTTTCCATCCTGCATAAATACGCATCTCAAACCAATGCCTGAAGCATCACTATACAAGGTATACTCTTTTCCCGAAGTAGGCCGCGTCAATACTGGTGCTTCAACCAGCATCCCTTTCAACTGTTCAAAACTATTATGACATTTGTCTATCCACTCAAACTTTATTCCTTTCCTGAGTAACTTGGTGAGTGGAGAAGCTATGATAGAAAAGCCTCTCACAAATCTTCTATAATAACCTTCTAGGCCCAAGAAACTTCTCAAATTACCTGCTACATTCTCTTCGAGGTGGTTTCCACCACCACTACCCTCAATCTTTGTAAGGTCAACTCTTATACCCTCCACTGACACAATATGGCCTAAGAAGGAAACTTCATTTAGCCAAAAATCACATTTGCTGAGCTTAGCATATAACTTCCTTTCTCTTAGCATCTATAGGACTATTTTCAGATGTTGTTCATGTTCCTATGCATCCTTAGAATACACTAGGATGTCATCAATAAAGACCACTACAAATAGATCCACATAAGGTCGGAATACCCTATTCATTAAATCCATGAATACTTTCGTTGCATTAGTAAACCCAAACGGCATTACCAAAAACTCATAATGGCCATATCGAGTTCTAAATGCGGTCTTTAGCACATCTACTTCCTTTACTCTCAACTGATAATATCCAGATCGCAAGTAGATCTTCGAAAAGACACTCGCTCCTTTCAACTAATCAAAAAGATCTTCAATTCTCGGTAATGGGTACTTGTTTTTCAATGTCACCTTATTGATCTGCCGATAATCGATGCACATCTGTAGAGTGCCATCTTTCTTTTTCACAAATAAAAACAGCACCTTCTACATAACACTCTGGTCGTACAAACCTCTTTATCTAAAAGTTCTCAGAATTAAACCTTTAACTCCTTCAACTCTACTGAGCTATCCTGTAGCGTGCTCTGCATACGTGGACTGCTCTTCGTATACCCCCTATGGCTAAGTCCACCTCTCAAGTGAATACCCGGTAACTCTTATGAAATATATATGGAAACTCCTTTACTACCGGGAATCCCTGGACTTCTCAACGCTAGTTTCCACCAATCATATGCCTCACTTCACGAGACGCATGATACTCTAATCGGGAGGGCATCTAACTCCAATATTCTTGTAACTTTTCAACCGTAATTCCACTTTATCGGACTCTTCCATGTTCGAACGCATGGAATTCCCTCAACCTATGTCTTCTTACCATATCTATCTAGGGCTACCAATCTCTCCAACACCGAGCTATGTCTGAGATATCCTCATTAAGGTTTCATTTGGTCTGGCCAAGCATGACTCACTTCGATACAGATCTGTATGATCTAAAGGCAACCCTTGATCTCCCTGCACTCTAGGTTGCTTTAGCTAGATTAGAGGGACGCATCCATCTATACAAAACAATTTGAGGACATCCACATCAGCCAACACACAATAAACACATGCTTTTCTATCATATACTCTATTCTAAAGCCACCTAAATCTTGGCTTTTCCCAAAACACCTAAACATAGGCTCTGATACCAACAAACTGTGACGCCCCCAACTCGGCACACGGTGTCAAGCGAGGGTGTCAATTATTTTTTATAAACTTATAACCTTTAAGCTTGTTCAATCATATAATATTAAACATTTAACTTGAATATATTATGTAGCAGCGGATTACAAAATATATACAAGCTCCATATATGGAAGTGTTCAACATTTACAAAAACTTTACATTTGTTTACAAACAACAAAATGAAGATTACATATACCAAAATAGACCAAAAAGTCTTCCGGTGGGCATCTAACTATGTGTTGACCTTGGAGACTGATGAGGGTTGTCCAGCCTTCTTGCCTCTACTTCCGTACCTACACGGATGAAAACCCGTATAAGCTTTAATACGCTATGGAATAAACCGCACGACTACTAACACTTTGTTATCACACTTTCTATACACATGCATATACATCTAACATATCCTATCATTTAAACATGCTTTTATACATATCTCATATTTGCTTATCATATCATGTTTCATTTCTTATCAATGTTCATATATTATTTATACTTTATTTTTACACTTTACTTCGTTTCGTCACAAGATATTGGCTATCGCATACGGGTGCTATGCTTTATCGTCTCATATCACTTCATATGTCATATTCCAAGTCATTTGTTTTATAAGCTCTTGTGTCCGCATAAACCTTGCTCGATAAAGCTGAAACTATAAGGTCTAAGGCACCGTACTCACCGCACGAAATGTGCGTTGGTCTATAAGGGCCCGAAGATGTTGTTATCATTGTGCGAGACAATGACCATCTATAAGGGCCCGAAGGCGCTTTTATCATTGTACAAGACAATGACCGTCTATAAGGGCCCGAAGGTGCTGTAAATGACCTAAACGAAGAATCGATCAAGATGTCGCAGACTTGTTTTTCCTCTTAATAGCATGCCCATCTATCCCCTACTGTGCTCTAAGCATAATCCATTGTATTTTATGTCTGTGATATATCGTGATATTCCCGAATAATTATTGTCATCCGATAATTATATGCGATATTTACAATCATTTATTCATATCTTTGCATTTTTCATATCTCATTATATGCATGAATAAGTATGGTTACCATGTATTTTTATGAGCTATCTATGAGTTCATAATATGAGTTCATAATATGAGTTCATAATATGAATTACTATGGTTACCAGCGGGGCCTACTATTTTTCATGATTTTGGGACCTAATATGAGTTCCAATTTTATCAAGATATATATGGATGGGATTCGTATTCAAAGGGCTCTTAGAGTCTAAGAACATCCAAAACGGAGTCTCGGATCGAAGAAAATATGATCTGTCCAAATGAGCTCCCATACTCAAAGGACCCGGAAAGCGTGCTGCAGTGGCCTACTGTTTTTCGTGATTTATGGACCTAATATGAATTCCAATGTCATCAAGCTATATATTGATGAATTCTAGACTCAAAGGGCTTTCCATAGAGTCCAAGAACAATTCAAACGGAGTTCAATCAAGAAGTTATGGTTATCCAAGCTTAGAGGCCAACAATAAGAAAATGACACCAACCTATCCGGGCCGCCACACACCATACTTTGGATGAATTTATGAACCTGAAGGGTTCGGAATTTGGATATACCTATTTCAAGGAGATATGTTCTCCTATAAGTCTACTTTATCTGGAGATTGGAATCACTCAATTTGGATGAGTTATGGCCAAAACAAAAATATGGGTTTTAGAGAAATTTTGACAACATCTCCCCTAAAACCTCAATATTTCTTTAATACAAATATTCCTCAATTGAGGATTACAATCAACCAACCCAAGTCCAAAATACAACCAATATACTGGGTGGTTCTTTAAACCCAATTCATCAAATTGGTTTATGGTTTGATTTTTCTCCATACAAAATTCATACAAAACTAAACAAATCCATAAAAACTCATACTCCATACCAAAATCATACTAAAGGAGTGGATTCCATACTCTTAACAAGTAATCACACTCTTTAACACCTCAAACCCTAGCTCAATGAGGAATTTCATATAAAAGTCCACAACTATACTAACCCATAACAATCCACAAAACCATACAAAAATCTTAGTTTCCATACAAAACCTGCATCACATCTTCTTCGCTTTCTTCCTTCTTCTTCTTCTTCTTCTTCTTCCCCCTTCTCTCTCTACTTTCTTTCACGTTTTGCATCCAAAAAAAATGACAAACCACTTGGTCTCATCCCCTTTTTATATTAATTTTCCTTTTTATTGCACCAGCCTCTTAAAGTCCCCTTTTATTAGCAAACTGCTATGTATATTTCACTTTAAACTATAGCCTTCTTATCTTAAGGGACTTTTTGCGCTCTCTTTTGACAAATTACAAATTTACTCCTTGCTTATCTTGTACAAATTCGGTTTCTCCATTTTCATGTTTGTACTTAAATTAAGAAAATTCCAATGTACTAATAATATAATTCCTAATTATGTTTAAAACAACTAGGGTATATTTTGCAAACATGTAGCATAACCCGAGTATTATCCTAGAAGATTAACTGATCTGCCAAAGAAAAATAGTAAAGACTAACACACACACAACAACTCAGGATTGAATGATTAAATTGTTACACCATGGAATTGGTCGTTCGCTGGACCTTAATGTAAAACCCTTCGATTCTAGATTGGAAACATGTTTAGAAGTAATTTTATTAAATCCGACATATGTTTCCTACCCAATCGAGCTTAAACAAGAAAAATGTCCTTAAAATAAAAGGCTGAATCTGTTTTGAGGACAAACAAATTTATTTTTGCTTGGGACAAGCAAAACTTTAAGTTTTGGGGAATTTGACGAGTCTTAAATTCATCTATTTTTAATCCATTTTTCTGGCATGTTTTAATAATTTTATATCTATTTTTATGCCAAATTATGGAATATTCACCAACTTTATGTTTTGCAGGTGTTATTTGAAAAAAGAGAGAAAAAAAGTAGAAAAGAAGCAAAAAAAGGTAGAAAATGCACAGTTTTGTCACACATAATTTTTGTATTGCCGCAACACAAAATCTGGCAAATAAAAGGAAAACTATGTCACACTCAAAGAACTAAATGTCGCAGAACAAAGATCACATAACCTATTAGCAAAAGAGTAAATTCTTATCACAACAAAAAGGTTTCTTATCGTGACATTATCAAGAAGATTGTGAAGAAAACTCGTCGCCACAATCTCGACTCGTTTCGCGACAACAATTAAAGCAGGAGCAAAGAAGTCGCGGTCGCGACAACATACTCCTCTGTCAGAACATAAAAAAGTCAAGATTATCGATGAATTCGTCGCACAAAGATAATACTGCCGCAATGAAATTATCAGTATTACAAATACAAGCTAATCTATATTAAGTGTTTTAGCGCGGCAAAGTTTTTAGTGATCAAGCCAACTCAAGGAAGAATTTTTGCTTCGACCAAAAGAAAACCCGCTGCGACACAACATTCATAATTCACAACTAAGAGCAACAAAATCTCGTAACAAAGTGATGGCTTCGTCGCGACAAACAAAACACATGAAGTATGAGGCAGAATTCCTATCGCTACAAAAGTCAAGAGTAACACGTTAGCGATGGCGATAAAGAAATTTCATGCCAGACATGATCAAGAGTTTAAAGAAAACCCGTGTCACACAAGAAGTTTCTTCGTCATGATAACAAAAAGCTGTATATGAATTGATAAAATGAGGTCGCAACAAAGAAGAATTAGGGTCACGATGTAAAATTGAAGAAGAACCGAAAGCATAATGAAGAAATTGTGTCGCAACAACAATCGGTATGTCGCAACACACAACTCAACAAGCTAGAGGAATTAGAGAAGAAAAGTCTGTTGCAACCAAGGAGTTTCTCGGCCGCACAAATCATATGACTCCAAAGAAATTCTCGTTACGACGGAGTGAAAACTCGCGGGCGACAAATAAAGACTAAAAGGTAAATGTTTGTCGTGACAAGGAAAATTATATCGCAACAAACTTCAAAAGGACAAGGACATGAGAAGTCGGGTTGCAAATGTGTTTGTGTCACGACATTGCTGCATTCCCCTTGCTGCGACCAGAACAAGATTGCTGAATAAAATCTATGTCATGATATTATCAAAGTATGTCGCAACACAATCCAAGAGCAAGCTCGGAGAACAGGTCGCAACAGAAAACAAGAAGCTACGACAGAGGCAGAGACAAAGATCAAAATTCCTGCTTCGAGATTGTTAATTCAATTCGGGGCCGACCTGGGATCTACAATAATTAATGAAGTGAGGCCTAACATCGAAAAAGCCTATAAATACATACTTCTAGGGCAATGTGCATAGCTTCTTCCAAGTAACTCCAGTCAGTGTAAGTTGGAAGACTCTTGTATATTTTTATTTTATTTTATTTTATTTTATTTCCATTTTAAGAGATTTAGTTTTAGTGTAGCCTAAGAACAAGACAAAAATACACAAATTTATCACACTATTACCAAAGGACTATCGCTAATCCTAAGAACGACGCCTAAAAACGTTGTTGAGACCATTTCTCATGTGTATGAAAGATGGAATTGCTTCTTTCTCTTGAAAATGACTTTGGCGAATTTGTGTTTCAGGATCTAAATCATCAGAAGTGCACAAGTCGATAAGCAATAAAAGTGATAGGTAAGTCCAGAGACAACCCTCTACAAGCGACGTATGATAAATAAAAAACTAACTACTCCAATTACTCAAGATCATTACTATTTGAACTCCACTGATTTGATGATAAGAAAACTAAAAATGTAGTCTAGATCGAAATCTTAACATACAAGCAGAATTTACTGAAATCGGGGCTTGGTGAATCACTAAGTGAGGCATAATCGACATGGATTAAATAACAATAATCAATTGTCGCGATCATTTCCGATTCATAGCTCAATCCATCAAATGGAAAAATCAATTTGTCAAATACAAAGTAAGATAGCTCGGATTTCCCCAACTACCTTTCACTGACAAAGGTTCATCTTCATTTCCGAGACATGATTCTAATAAGTTACTTGTAATATATAACCTCTTTCTAAGATTTTAAGTATTTTTCCTTTTAGTACTTCATACCGTATCTAGATTCAAAGAATTCTTGCCCCTATAGACAAGCAAGATATTGCAAGCCTTCTCCAATTCGATCACACCTCATACTACACTCGATGTAAATTCCATCTCCTGATTGTGATTCAATTTAACACGGATTAGAATCACCCATCGGGAAGATGAGAGACCTCCGAGTGATTGCAGATACGATCTAACTCCATCTCAACTTATAAGTAAGTTTCCTGTGGATTCATCCGAGTAATCCTTCAAAGTTTATTAGTTCCATAGTATTGGCCTACCATACACACAAGTAACCTAGCTTCTACACTCAAGGTTCTCAATCTGTGTCACCCGAGGGCCTCCCTGAAATCGTAGTGAGATACAAAGATCTTTGCATTGGGTACACGGTATCAGTACTGGTAAGTAAATTTATAACGAATACTAATCAACAAATTCGAGAATTTAATTAAAGCTTTCTTCCACCTTACGCAAAGAAATGACTATCATCAACGACCCATTTCTAAAGTGAGAACAACTTTTCAAACCGGTTTACTCATATCGTTGACTATCCGATTATGAAAATTGAACAAATCATAAACAAACTAAAATAAATGAACTCCAGAAACCTTCCAACATCCATTTAAATCAAACAGTAAATGAAAAGAAGATTTTATAAAGAAATATCAGCTCGAAGCTGCACTTCAGTACAATACCAAAATCCAGAAAATTAAAGAAAAAAACTAACAAAATAAAACTATACTGAGCTAAATCTACTAAAATGGAAAATAAGAAAATAAATAAAAAATAAAAAAAATGTACAAGAGTCTTCAACAACCTAGAAGTCCTGGAGCCGCCGAAAAGCTCCGTGCATTGCCCTAAAAGTGTGTATTTATAGGCTTTCCAATGTTGGGCCTCACTTCATTAATTGCGTTGTGGATTCCTGCACTCGGGCCCAATCGGGTCTCTTGTCACGACATGTGGGACTATGTCGCGACATAGCTTCACTGTCAGGCCTTTCATAGCTTCAGACTGGTCAACTTGTTCTCTGTGCCGCTTGATCAGGTCGCGTGACATACTTTGATAATGCTCTACGACATACCTCAGATTCAATAATCTTGTTCTTGGTCAGCGACAGAATGCCTTGTGTCATGACACCAAACTTGTTTGTGCCCCAAAGATCTCATGTCCTTTGTTTTATCGAGTTTGTCACACCAAACTCGCTTACCAAACCCGCTCAGCCCAACTTCTCATGTCCTCGCGGTCGCTTCTTGTTGTGAGTTCTGAATCGTTATGTTGCGACATGATTTTCTCGAGTCGAGACACGCTTTTCCTGAGCTGGGCTTGATGTCGAAACTGTCGCAACATAAAAACACTTGTCTTAGCCGACTTGTGTCAGCTTTCGATATTTTCTGCTGGCTATAGGAATTGTTCGTCATGGCTGCAGTTCATCCTTAGCCATTTTTATGTTGCGAAGACAGACTAATGTCGTGACATTTCAAGGTTGTCAGAACGGCTTCTTCAAAATCTTCTTTTCAAGTTTTCGTCGCGACAGTAAAACATTACTAGCCGTGACCTAGAAAGCTATTTTCTCAGCCTCGTTATGTCCGAGCTTTGTTGCATATTTAGTCATTGGCCGCATACTCTTCAACGTTTGAATTTTGTGTCGCGACATAAAAATTGTGTCACGCGACACGCATCGCTACTTTTCCACTTTTTGCTTCTTTTTCTACTGATTCTCTCTCGTTTAATTAACTCCTCGTTAACAAAAGGTTGGTGAATATTCCATAATTGGGCATACAAATAGATCTAAAATTGTTAAGAACATGCCAAAAAATGGATTAAAAATAGATGAGTTTTACACTCATCAAATTCCCCTAAACTTAAAGTTTTTCTTGTCCCAAAGCAAAATAAATAAATTTTGTTTGTCCTCAAACAATTCAGTTTTTTTTTTTTTTTTTTAAGGACATTTTTCTATTTATAGCTCAATTGGGCAGGAAACATAAGTCAGTTGTAGAATCAAGAATATTTTCAATTAAGTTCACTGAACCAACCAATAATTCATAGTGTGTAACAATTTAATCATTCAATCCTAATTTATGTGTGTGCTGGTCTTTACTCTTTTTCTTTGAAGATCAACATCTTTCGGGATAATACTCAATCGGGCCTACTTTTTTAAAGTCTCATATGTCATTTATCATATCAATCTCCACTAATGTACGTATAATACCACCTTTTAGAAACTAAATAGGTCTTTTAGGCTTGCAATGTGTGGCTTGGGTAATGAGGTGATAATTGGGACATTTTAGGCCCAATTTAACCCGCATTCTTGACAACTTACACCTTTGGTTTTGATATATCCTCATTTCTTTGACAGGATTTTCCAACATTCTAACAGCTTAGCGTGATCTCGCATATTATTCAAGATGGTATCTTTTCTTTCATTGTTCACACTTAGAAGATAATTTTTCCTCCTTATTTTAGAAGCTTTGTCATTTCCATTTCTATCAAGTTTCTCGAATGGGTAATATTAACTTTTTAAGCTATATCACCCTTTAACTAACTTTCTTTGGGTCAATAAATTCTGCCACAAATGGGGTATTGTGGTATTAGGTGTTGAACACCCCTAAGGACTTAATTGTTCTAGGGAGGAAGGCTACAAGACCAACTCATTCCTCTTGATGTTTTTTCTTTCTTCACAGCTTCTTTCATCATTTTATTTATCTCTATGAACTTTTCTTTCTCAACCCATTTTCTCCTTTTCTACATCTCAAGATGATATTCCCCCAAACTTGTCCCTTTCTGTCATTGATGTCTTTTTTCTTGCAATCTGGGCAAATAAGGGTTCTTTATTGTAGGATTAGATGTAAGAAAGGGATTAGGCTTCTCTATTGCTGGTTGAGAATGAGATTTGACTTAGGCACAAATAAGGAACTAGTGTATATGCTTATGCATATCAAAGGGGTAAGCTTTGAAAGGCTCAAACTTCTAAGGATGGCCTAAATCATTTCCTGTTAGTGGTATTGCCTAGGATTTCGCCTTGACTAATAATCTAACAAGTTCTAGGATTTTGGAGAGTCTACTGTGATGGATCCTAGAAGATGTTCCTAATCTTGGCACAATTCTTTCCAGAGTTACAATTGACCATGTGCAAAGTTATCAAGATTTTATGATCAAACTGTTTACACAAAAATAATTATAAGTTTTATCTATTCCCTCAATTTAGTAAAACCTTCCTTATTCTTGGAAGTTCAAATATCACATTTATTCAAAATCTTAAAACTATCCATTTCCCATTCATTTCATCCCTACCTCAATGCATCTATCAATGGTTTGTTCGGGCTTTGAGATTTGCTGTCAGGTTTGCTTAATCAAGTCAATAAGTTCATTTGATCATCCATTCAGCTCAAAACAATCCAACATAACCACAATTTCATCAATTCATTTCAACCAAACATGCTGCAGCAATTAGACAATTTGATCCAGGTAGCTGGTTTCTCAATTATTCAACTAAGTAATTATCAATCATGAAACAAAGAAAAATAAGTAAACAACACCAAACAATCAAGAACACAAATGAACATAGAATTTGCAAAGAATTCTTATTTTATTTACTATTTTGATGATTGGACATTTAGTATAGAGAGGATGAGAAGATGGAAAAGTAGGGTGAGCTATTTTCTTTCTATCATGCCTATGGGAAGAGGGTAGGTTGACTAGGTCTATTTATATCTAGTCAGTGTATGTGAGAATTCAAGGATTCGACTGCGGGTCGCCTTCGATTTACTACTCATTCACTTTGTTCAAGATCGACCACTCCATGGTTAGAGCTAGCTGCTTGATCATATCATTGTCTCTGCCCAATAGAATTCAAGGTTCCCTCAAACTCACCCTAGGCAGAGTACATCTTAATCAAGTTTTTGTTGATCATATCTAAGCTTTCTTCATTCCAAAGACTTCTCCTGAATCTCAGCAGCCCTCCAATTCTCTGTCTTTTCGATCAAAGCTTTGATCTCCTTTTGATGTTCCTTGTACAGATACCCAAAGGCATCTGCCTTCAACAACATTTTCTTCTCCATAGCCTCCTCCATTTCCTTCATGATCTTGAATAACTCACTCTTTTTTTTAGTTGCTCAAAGATGAAGGCATCTCTTCTCTCGGTTTCCTTTTAGTTCTCGCAATGAACTCTTGCTCCTTGTTCCCATCTACTTCCATTCTTCATCTCTCCTGCTTTAGTTCTCTAAGTTCTGTCCCTTTTTCTCAACTCACCTCTATGTACCATTTTTGAGTTGCACTGATTTCCTTCAGTCGGTTGTCCCTCTCTTCCATTCCTCGCCTCATGGCATTACATTTCAAGGACTAGCAGAAGTTATTCCCTTAGGAGGTTCAGCCTTCAAAGATGCTCTCATGAACTCAATCTCCACCTCATGGGAGAAGGGTAGTAATCGGGTTTGCACTTCTCCCCATTTTGTGGGAGCTTTAGGAGCTTCACCTCCAGTCAGAAATGCTAGAATTCTACTAGTTCTTCTTCTTCTAACAACTTCCACCTAACTCGCTCTATTTTTAGCCCTTTTATGATTCTTCTAGAATGAAAAGCCAGGAGATGCTTGTATGGTTTTCTTCTTCCTAGCCTCCTTGACACCACCCAAAATACACAACCTCAATATCAAATTTCGGGTGGATTAACCCTTGTATCCTCCTCCCAGAGTAGCTCAGACTGAAGCTTTCGAATCAACCCTCGCCCACACTAAATTTGTATCCCTTAAGGATGGCATGTGAGCAACCGTCTCTTCTCCCTCGACCTCATAAATGTTCGAGGTGAACAACTAAACTTTAGAAGTAAACCAAAACCTTTGCTTGCTCAACAATGCCCTCGCGATGGATTTATGCGGGTTCTCTCCTTTAAGCAGCATTCCACTTCCCTTTCGCATCGCCTCGCCAGATCTACAATCTGAAGCAAAGGTCAAACTGGGCTTCAAATTAGATCCATCATTCCTCCAAGATTGAATGTTAGATTTATCCGTCTCACCGGTTGATACCGAGTATCTCCCTCCGACATAAACCGCCTTGTCCTTAGTTCCCATCATGTTAACAGAGAACTCTTTAACCACATATACGAACCCGGGAGCTTGGTGCTCGCAGTAAAGATGCCATCCTTTGCTTTCCCATCGCCTCTTCAGCTGGAAACGACTTGTTAAACCTCTCCCCGATGAAGTCTCTGTGCTGTAGCTTGTCTCTCCAAGCAATATACGCCATGTCAGAGACCCAAATATTAGCCTTTGTTCATTAGGGATTTGCTTCTTCATTTCCTTTTTCTTTCAAGAATTTTCCACTATCTACTCAGATTCGTTCTCATCAACCTCCTATCACTCACGAGCCACTCCGTCCCTGGTTTGAATCAAGTTCGATCTTCCAATCAAGATACCCTCCATGATTTCGCTTAGGTTCCTGAATCAAGTCATGGGCTCATATCGGAGAGATTGGTTTAGAGATTCAGTGGTTTTGAACGAGTCAAAGAATCAGTGAGGGAGGTCAAAGGTCTGGGATTATGACTTATGCGTATGACTTTCGCCTTTTGAACTTTCTATTTATAAGCCAAGAATTGTGTTGCTTTTAATTGTGACAAATTTGACTCCATAAGAGAGTCTTTTGAATTTATGTCAATGACATAGAAAATCAATGCTCACATAAATTTTTCTATTTAACTCTTAAATTTTGATAATTCTTCTTTTTCGCAACATAAATAAATCTTACGCAACATAAATTCTAAGGTTCACGTTGTTGTTTGTCATGACATAGAGAAAATATGTTGCGATTAATGAATTCTTACTAGCTCCATTTTATCATTGAATTTGTCGCTACAAAAGAAAGCATGTCGTGACAATGTCAATACAAAGTCTACTTAGGTGTAGCGATAACTTTATTTCTTATTTCGCGACAGATTTCATATGCCTAAAAAAATTCACATTTTCATACTTTTTAAATCCATTCAACCCACTCTCAATCATCATTCAATAAGTCCTTCCCTTTAGATCATACTTGTGAAAACACATATTAAACATCAAAGAACCGCAATTTAAGTATGAACAACAAATCTCTTTCTAACATCAAAATATTCAACAAGGCATTCAAGCAACTGGCATCAAACTCCCCCAAAATTCAGATATGCATCATCATTATAAACAAGTTGATGGAATTATAGAAATATTCTCGTAGTTATTCACGCATAATTCAGCTTGAGATATTCTGCTTTCTAATGACCTCCAATTCCAATTCCTTCTTCCTGCTCCTAAAAATTCAACAAATTATCAAATTACATAAATATATTTAACAATTTAAAACTAAACCTTAAATTTATAAAAGTAATCATCAATAATCAAACTATCGAAATTAACTTTTGCTCGGGTTTCTCTCCCAAGAAGCCGTCGCCTTAATGT
Organism: Tetrastigma voinierianum; assembly: GCA_016808115.1. Taxonomy (NCBI): domain Eukaryota; kingdom Viridiplantae; phylum Streptophyta; class Magnoliopsida; order Vitales; family Vitaceae; genus Tetrastigma; species Tetrastigma voinierianum. The sequence goes on from JAEQBH010009186.1 coordinate 91,915, forward strand.
CCTTAGCCAAACATTTGTCAGAATTGCCTCTTTCAGAAAACTCTTTTCCCTTTTTAAAATCTGGATCTACTTCATTTATGCTTCCTCCAAGGTAGTACTTCAGTCTTTGACAATTTTCTTTGAATTCACTTCCAGATTCATCTTTCAGTGTTAGTGATCCAAAGGGTGTACTGGTTATCACTATGTAGGGACCACTCCATCTTGATTTCAATTTCCCTGGAAATAGCTTGAGCCTGGAGTTGTATAAGAGAACTTGTCTCCTACCTTGAATTCTCTCCTCAGATCTTTATCACGCCACTTCGGTCTTTTCTTGTAGATTCTAGCATTGATATGTTTCCATTTCTCAATTCTTCCAGTTCATTCATTTGGAGTAGTCTCTTTTTCTTTGCAGCTTGAAAGTCACAATTTAGTTTCTTGATGGCCCACATAGCTTTGTATTCCAGTTCTAAAGGGAGGTGACAAGGTTTTCCAAATACAATTCTGTTTGGGGACATTCCAATGGAAGTTTTGGTGGCAAATTTATAAGCCCACAAAGGGATCATCTAGCTTTATAGACCAAGAGATGTTCGCTCAGATTAACCGGCTTTCTCCTTAATTTTCTTTATCTCCCTATCGGGAAATTTCCTTACCTCGCTCTATTTGATCGAGTATGATAAGCCAATCCCATCATGTGTTTGATTCCATATCTACTTGGTGAGTTTGCAAAGACTTTATTTGCAAATGGCTTCCCTCATCATTGATGATGGCCTGGTGCTCCAAATCAAGCCAAGAGATTTCTTTGTATAAACCTCACCACCGTTATGACATCATTTTTGGGAAAAGCAATTGCTTCCACCCATTTGGTTACATAATCCACAGTTAGGAGAATGTATATATTACCAAATGATGGAGGGAAGGGTCCCATGAAGTCTATTCCCCAAACATAAAAAATCTGCACCACCAAAATTCCTTGCAGGGGCATCTCATTTCTTGCTTATGTCATCTATCTCTCCGACAAGCATCACACGTGTTACCGATTCAAAACAATCTTTGAATAGAGAGCCAATAAAACCCAATGAGAATTTTTTAGGCTATCTTGTCTCATGCAAAGTGTCCTCCATATGGTGATGCATGACATTTCTCCACAATACCACTTTGTTCTGTTTCTTGAACACATCTCCTTATGATCATATCTCGGCCATCTTCTTTACAAAGAGGTCATCCAAATATAAATCTCGCAATCGGGCCTCAATTTTCTTCTCTACTGGTAGGTGAATTCAGGTGGCATCACTCCATAAGCTAAATAATTGACAATATCAGCATACCAAGGTGTTTGAATTGATAACAAAAACAACTGCTCATAAGGAAATTTTTTTTCTATTTCATTTCCTTTTTCTTTCCCAACATTCATTTGATACAATCTGCATATGATCCGCTATCACATCAATACTACTCTTCTTATCTTCGATCCCAGCATCAAATTCCTATAGCAGCAACACCCATCTGATGAATTTGCTAGCTTCCTTTCTTGCCATTAGATATTTTTTTTCAAAGATAATCGCGCGATTATAACATGGGATCCCAATATATAAGGCCTAAATTCTCACAAGCAGCACTGCCCATTGCAGATCTCCTTTACGTGTGGAGTAGTTCCAGGCCTCATTAAAGGTTTTGCTGGCATAGTAGATGGCCTTGAATATCTTTTCAGTTCTTTGTCCCAATACATTTCCCATTGCATAATCACTGGCATCACAAATAATCTCAAAATCATTGTTCCAATCAGGTGTTAACATGATGGGATCTATCACTAATATGGATTTAATCTCATCAAATGAAGATTTGCATGATTCATCAAAATCCAATTTTGCATCTTTTTCCAGTAGTCTACACAATGGTCTTGAGATTTTTGAGAAGTCCTTTATTAATCTTCAGAAACTAAAGATGTCCAAGGAAGCTTCTTATCCCTTAATCACTGTAGTGGTCTGAGAATTTTTATAATAAAGAACTTTGCTCGGGTCTACTCCCACCCAAGAGTAGAAATCTTGTGTCCTAAGACAATACTGCTACCATAAAATGGTATTTCTCCTAATTCAAATATATATTTTTGTCTTGACACTTCCGGTTACTCTATTTTCAAATTGCTGTACAATGCTCAAAATCGAACCGTATAACGAGAAGTCATCCATAAAGATTCCATAGTTTTTCCACTAAATCGTAAAACATAGACATCATACATCTTTGAAAGGTGGCGGTGAGAGAATTACATAGTCCAAAAGGCATCCTTCTTAAAAGCAAAGGTGCCATATGATTATGCAATGTAGTTTTCTCTGACTTTCTATTATTTCATTCTGTTTGTAAACTTAATATCCATCAAGAAAAACAGCTGGAGTGTCCCGTTAACCTCATTCATTCGTCAATGAAAGGTAGAGGATAATGATCTTTTCCGTAAAGTATTGTTTAGTTTTTTGTAGTCTATACACACTCTCCATCATGTCACAGTGCTTGTAATAATCAATTCATTCTTCTCATTTCTTATCACAGTGAATCCTCCCTTCTTGGGAACCACATGAACTGGGCTCACCTACAATGCCCAGATCGCATAGATGAAGCCTCAGATGCAGCCATTTCCAATACTTCTTTTCTCTCACTACTTCTTTCTTCATTATTGGATTTAAGCCTTCAGTGTTCTATGTAGGTTTTTGAAGATTCCAATGATCTTCAGGCATACAAATCGAAGGGATTCCATTCCTTTCGCACTTTATGGACTAAGTTATTGCTTATA